>JAOYSI010072529.1:0-21366 GCA_025775065.1 Hiodon alosoides
GTTCTCAAGGGGGGAGCGGGTGCCAGCAGCCTGACTCACACAACACTAATTGCATGCTTGGCACAATTGGAATGAGCAGGCCAGTTTTCTCTTGAATTCAGTCTGTAACAATAGATTTCAAAATCAATGAACCGAGGCCTCCCGGCACTGAACAAGCGGATACCTGCTATTGCTGCGCATATGTGATCTGAAAACTGTTGAACTGAAGGAGATGTCCGACTCATTGTGGCCCTCAGTGGAGGACTGCACACGGGCACTGTCTCCATAAGCCATTCTCAAGTGTTGAGACTGTGGGGAAATAAGCATTACTAAGAAGTCCTGATCTGCAACTTTAAAATGAATCAGATCACTAATAAGCTGGTTTCTCTCTCCCCCGAGAATGGGCCTACACTGTAAATGGGCAGATTCATTTCGTTCACAGGGCCTTTCCACAGTCCTGCTACTTCAAAGGACTGTCTTCTTCATATGAAAAGATCTCCAGCCTCGAAAGACTTGCTAAAGACGTGCTAAAGCAGATCCTAATATTTTCCCTGTGTTTAATTCTGGCAAACCTTAGCTCAATGGCAAATGCTTTCTTGGTAAGCATGTGAAAATGAAAAATACCAAATATATGAACTCAAATATCAAATTTAAGGCAAATATATTTAAGGCTTTTCAAAAGACAAATATAGACTTTTTTTTATATTCACTATCGCATTTTTTATACTAGCCAAACATAAAGTTTTTAGCAAACGTGGAAAAACCCGGGCGTTCACCAGTATATCACTCCAGCTGGTAGATTTTATAAAATAAAATTTCACCTCACATTCTACCATTCTATCATATTTTTTGATAAACCGAAACAATCATGTGCTTAACTGATATTCTACTGAGGAGTGCAGGAATTTGGTTTAACTGCAACCCTTATAATAATTACATAAATAGGTGTAAAAAACAAAGCAACTCTATTAGATACCTTTGCAACAGAACCCTCTCCCTAGGGTCAACTTGACAACCCATTACTGGTGCTTCCATCAAGTTTTTAGGTATTAATTATGGTGCGGTAAAAATGGCAATAATAATTTAATTGAGTGCCATTAGTAAACGCTATTTCAGATGCACTAAACCATTGAGATGGATCTCGACCACTTGGTTTTCATCACGTTGCATCACATTTCCACTGAGCCATGTAAGACATAAATCAAAATTTAATGTTTACCATTGATTTTTTACCAGGACTGGTCAGAAGTCCGTTTTCAGGCAGACCAGTCTCTTGAGATTGTTTATGACCTGTGTGACCGTTTGGAATCGTTAGGGCTCCATAAAGCCCCCCCCCCCCAGCGCTGATCTCTGTTCACTGAAAAAAGCAAATGTTTAATGAATTTTTAAAATGCTCTCCCTACCGACATCTCATACAACAATGCTACTGTGAGGTTAAGAGGGAGCATGAAACCATAGGGTGAATAAGAGCAGATCTATGACAGGCAATGCCAAAAACACAGCTCAAATGGACACCAAGGTAGGGCAAGAAGCATGGGGATCTGACAGAAGCATTATTCGATGTACCGCAGGGAACGAAAACTCCCAGGTCCATGGGACAACAGCAGACAATGAGGCTTACGTGGATTCTCAATTGGCGGGGGTCAAAGAGCTAATTCTATATCCAAAAATAATCATTATTTAGAAAGTTGAATGCTAAACAGCGATAGTTGGCAAAATGCAACTGTGAAAAACAAGAAGCTCTCCAATATAAACTAGAGACTGAGGTTAACCAGGAGAGAACTCACAGAACATGACTATATAAATAGTCTTGTTACCATTCAATTCTGTATTGTTAAATGAGAAAAACAAAACACCAGGTTTATGTCACAGTAACCACATCTTAGATATAATGCTCATTAGACTGGTGCTTACTTGTTCTAGCTGTAGTTTAAGAGTGAACTGTAACAGGCTACTTCCTGCCCTCTTGTCTGTGGTAAATTGCCCTGGTAACCACAGTTTAAGGTCCACCTCCTCACTTTATCTTTCTCAAATGTTTTATTTATTTATCTCTCTAATGCTTAATATAAATTTAACCAAATTGCAAATGTATTGCATGAAAGATTCTTTTTAGTGCACAGATCACTTCGAATCAGTAAAAAAACAAAAATCACATTTCTCCTCACTTACTGGTGCCAGTCAATGAAACCCTGTCCAAGCGCTTTCCTCATTTGTTTCCACATCATTAAGCCTGGCATCAAAGGACATGAAATACAGAAACCTGAGAGCTCTCATTTCCTAAATCAAGGACAATATAAAGCAGGAGAGGAACGTTCTGCACCTGAAGTAGAAAATGGCCAGCACGCAGCACTCTATGTTACCCAACAGAAACTCCGCGCATCCGCAGCTGATTTTGAGCAGGGACGTGATTACTGGTGTCTGCTGGGTGCTGAGATGGCTTCCATCACCCACTGTTCACTGTAGAGGTGAACACCCTGCCCTCGTGCCAACCAGCTGGCGAGGGTAAATACTAATGGGGAATTTGGGATTAAGGGGATACTCTGTATCTCGTAGTGTGCACTCCAATGTAAAAAAAAAAAAAAAGGTTCTCCACAATTTTTTAAAACTTTATCATGTAAAAGTGTAAAAGACAATAAAAGCATTAAATCGGAGTGAGCATACGTACATGTCAAAACAGGCCAGTAACACAGCCTTCCTGACCTCCTAATTCTTCCATGGGACATGGTTTGGCAGCAGTGCAGAATTAACCAAATTTCCCTCTCCAGTTGCTCAATGTATGTTTCCTGTCCACATCACATTATGAAAACATAACAAGTCGAACATTACTTAGAGGTATCAAGGGCTTAGTTACAGATCCTTTTGAAAGTTAAACCAGTTTGACGAAATTAGGGGAGTGCTCGTGCATGTTGCCTTGCTGTGCAGGCTATATGCGTTATGCCATAGCAGCATTGGGACATTTGACATGTCTAAAAGAATTTAAAATGTTTTAAAAAGAAAGAAATAACCATGGTTACCACAAGATTGGATAGTATAAATAAGGTAATGTAAATGATAAAACACAAACCCCTCAATAATGAAATTTGCGATAAACCTTTTTTCCGCAATTTATTCATCCTAGAACCGAATCTAGTTTTTCTCAGTCATAAGTGGCAGTGGGCTTCGGTTTCACTTCATTTAAAAGCAAACTTAGGAGATCACATGACAGCAGCTGTCGATTACAGCTTACATTTCTGAATGTTCCGGAAATGGGCATGTCTGCTCACAAATGTTATTAACAACAATAACCCTGGCATGTGTATAAAAATAATTACTTTCCTAATTATTGGTAATAATATTTTTCTGACAGAACTGTAAAGTCACCTGGATTTTGTTTGTGTGTACTCCATATGTCTCTTTTTGGAATTATGTTTGGCTTAGTTTGGTTAGTTGTTCAGTTTGGAGAATAATATAATGAGACACATATTAGCAACACTTCACTCCAAAAAAAAAAAGAAAACATGGCAGAAAATGAAAAATACTAATTTTTCCAATAATAATTACAATAATTATATGTGTGTACAAAGGCTTGTTGACAATAGTTTGCTTATCTTCTGTAATTCGCAAGACGATAACCACATATCCTCATAACCAGGGTGGGATACCCCTGCTGCAGCTCTTCGTGGGTTTGATATTGTGCCTGCACTTGCTAATGTGTCACTTCCTGCTATCTATTTGTTAAGACCAAGCCCTGTGCTTCTATTTTGTTTACATTCACTACAGTGGAGTACATTAGAAAGGTTGATTGTAACTGTGCCTTCAAAAAAATCAATAGCGGAAAGTCACAGTTGAAATCATGGAATGTAACAAGTAGAGTGTGAAAACTCTACAGTTAAAGTAATATGTTATCTTACCGAAAATGATGAATGTTTTGCGTGCAGGTTTTATTTATATATATATATATATATATATAGTAAATGAGCTGCTTTGATGTGGCATATTTGCATGCATCTAATTCTTTTACTTGTATTTTGTAACTTTTTTTTCAGTTTTAAAATGAAGGGTGAAAGGTTTAGATGTGGGTTATTGTTTGTAATCTTCAAATTTGAAGGACACAAAGGAATATATTTATTTCGCAAGGAATTTGTGTTTTAATCCTGGGAAACTTTAAGTGACCTCTATTGCCACACAATCGGTTTTATTTAGTGTGGATTTTAGCTTTGTTCTCAGCGTTACTGTTGGTAATGTACTTTAGCCATGAATGCTATGTACTATACTATATTGCTCCTGTGTTTTTTATTGTGAAGAGAGTTGTGTAACACTGGCTTTAAGAATAAGGTGTGGCTTCTTCAGTTGAAAAAAAACAGGGAAAAAAAAAAACAGTTTTTACAATAAACACTACATGGAATTTTAAACCATAGCTAGTCTAGCTGGATGATAGCTGTCATGTGAAGCCTATTGATCCCTCAAAAGCAGCCCTTAGTCTGCGTGTACATTTCTGAGCTGATCCTTTGATTGCATTGTAAATGCAGCATACAAGTCATGCTTTACGTCACAGTGAAGAGTGATTATTCTGCTGCTGGTGTATAGCGAAACCCATTTGTTATCTAGACCCTTGACTGCTCTGTGACTTGCAGTCAGCATGCTAAGCACTACCCAATTTGCCTCTCTCTCCCAGTGCCACAAATGATGAACTCAACCCATGCCAATTAGTCCTCAGTTGCCATCCACTAGCAGCTGTTCCTGTCAGACATGGTCGTTTAAAGCCAAGACCCCAGTCTATAGCTCTGCTCGCTGTTAGAGCAAGGGCAAGATGGCAGTTCTCAGCCAGCCTGTGTCAGGACCTGTCACATCGACGGGGAATCTTAAAGGCTGTTTCATCCTGTAATAAATTCCAGGACCTGGGGAAACAATCTTTTCCTCAGGTAACCGGAGCACGATTGCTTCCAATGGATGCTCTGAGGACTAACACAGTGGATACCAGTGTCAGGTGCCTCTGCACTGTGTTATGGACTCACGGAAAGTGCTGGGCAAACACCCCCGGTCATAACCTGCATCTGAGAAGTATTTATCAACATCCGATGCCTGGTGCATGGTGTCAAAAAAGGTGGAAACCCTTATAAGTCTATTACTTAGCGCGAAAGGTGTGCTGAAATATTAAGTCCTGGTCAAAGTAAAAACTAGTGTTGGACAAACAGAGTATGCAAACTGTTAGTCTAAACATTGTTGTAAGACGGGTTATTGATAATGTTAATATTTCACAAAGGGTGAACCAGATACCTAAAAATCCTTACAGGATCAAAAATGTATGGTTGCATCGCACTGAAGCTTTCAGTGTTGTGAACAGAAATGTTTCCTCTCACCCCTTTCTCTGTAGCCGTGTGGGACTCACGTTGTGGTGCAAACTGCTCTGGGAGGTTGGCCTCGGGTTAATGGAAGAGTGACTCTGACAGGGAGGGGGAAACAAATTGGGTTTGCCCTCCGCTGTCAGAAGAAACACCCTGCTTGACGTCGTTCAGAGACTGAGACGAGAGGGTTATGTGTTTGGCTAGTTCATGTTGATGCTTTTGTGGGTGGAGGAAAAGAAATCCCAAGGCCGCAATAAATCTGTGGTCAGATAGGAGTATTCATTACATCACAGGGAGCTGAGATGGATGAAGCAACGTTAACGTTCGTTTCTGAGTAGCCTTCGAGCAAAGGATGTCTGATGGGATTATACTTCAGTTGAAAAGCACAGGTGAAGTGTGAGCAGCTGTGCAAAGGCTGAACAGGCAAAATTTATATAGTATATTTTGTCCCGCATGAAGGTTACTTTACAAAAAAGACTAAAGGACAAACAATAACGTGTTCTCTCTGTGGTTTCTTAATTTAGATCCAATCTGGAAGCCAACTGTCAGTTTGCCTCTAACAGTAACCCAGCCATGTGGTAGAGAGCATCAAATCTGAAAAACAACTACCACTCTGCTTTTGTGCTGCTCTGTTTTCACAAAACTGGGAAATCGCGAAATACAAAAAAGCAAGTGGGCAGCACACAGAGAGAGCTGGTTCCAGAAGGTGGACCACAGTTTTAAGTCAGCTACATTGAAAAATTCATGTTCAACACCGTGCCTGGATGGTCTGAGCCAGAAGGGTTCTGCTCGTTTACAATAAGTGATTGTAAAATGTTCCCCTTTCCTCCTATACCTCCTGGGTTGCTGTAGCTGAGTAACTGGTGTCCTTTGAAAACCGTTGATACTTGGCTGAATTACGTAAGGTTATTACCATAACCCCAGTTTCCTGAAATATAAACATTAACCATCACTAATTTCCTTTTAAGGAACCAGAACTCCTGAAGCATCTATTTTGCCGTAGAGCATCTGATTGTCATGTTAAAACCATTCCTGTATCACTATGCCGAATCAGACGCCCACCTTCTTTTTTTACTTCCTGTGGCACCGCATCGATCACAAAGTGATGGTTGATATTTCTAGTTTAGGGGTTATGATAACTTTACCTTCTCTTTGAAATATGAAATAAGAACTATCACTAATGTATAATAAATATCTGTTTTTTTATGTTTTTTATTATGACGCATGGCTCCAACATGCAGATCTACATAATGCAAATCACACAGTGACACGTAGGCGCACATGATCGAATCAGCGCTTTGATGTCAGTACAGTTGAGGTCCTCACTGGCCTCATGCTGAATCCAGGGTGTTGTGTGTCTGTGATGTTCTGCCAGTAGAATCTTGTGAACGGCTAGTGATCTTGCTTGGAGGGGGCAGCTTGCTGAACTGATACGCCATCTTTACAATCCATGATTCATCTGGCCAGTACCTGCTTTGATAAGGCCTGACGATGCTACTGGGACCCATAGCAGAGGAAGAGCTGTTCAGACTGTCACTGGGCATGTGTGGGGAAGACGTTCTTTGTCAGAAGAAGGTGGACAG
Organism: Hiodon alosoides; assembly: GCA_025775065.1. NCBI lineage: Eukaryota > Metazoa > Chordata > Actinopteri > Hiodontiformes > Hiodontidae > Hiodon > Hiodon alosoides. Next base: position 6,887 of record JAOYSI010072529.1, read on the forward strand.
GAGGCCTCCAACTACACCAACTAAATCTCAAGGAAGAATGTAATTGTTTTAGGCAGGAAAGTAGGATTAGCCCACAAGGTAACCTCTGATCTCCCATGAGAAAAGAGCAAGCGAGCTCTGGACACTTGTAGCTCACTAACACACTTAAAAGTTTGCTTTTCAGAAAACGTGTTGCAGGAGAGTCCACTTTCTCGTGGTAAGCTGAAATGACTGCTAAGTATATTTACAGGGTTTAACGTGCCTTGCCTTTATTAAGCAGGTCCCGCAGAGACTGCAGAGTCACTGTCATAGGACAGGTAAATGGATCTTTGTCCTAGGCCACGCTCCACTGCTGAAACGCCCCCACTTGCAACTGTACTGGTTGTTCTGTAGGATGTTAATTATTTTGACCGACAGACCCAGACGGCTCAGCATGAGCCATTCAGAGGCCAAACCCACAGCTGCAGGCTGGATGGATTTTGGTGCTTCAGAGTGTCATGCGCTTGACTGAGCAGGTTGCGGTGATTGGGCAGCTCCCACGGGAGGCTGCACAGGAGCTGTGTCAGAGATGAACCACGGTCTCCTGGGTCAACATAGACCCACTATCAAGACTTCTGTCTCACTCCTGATGTCCTCAAGAGAGTAGATTGGCGGCCACATTTACCATTCCCGGATGACGGACTTCCTGGATGGAGAGAAGGAATTTGTTTTGACGAAAGCTATGTCAAGAAGTTCCCGGAGAAGGAGTGCTTATATGCCGCCTGCAGAGCGGTTTCACGCCGCCATATCGCCTGCAGCTCAAGAACGTTAATATGGTGGCCTTGCCACTTCTTAAATACCCCTCGGACCTTTCGCATTCCAGACGCAACATCAAATGTTGTTGGAGGCATCCATGGTGATCATTTGTTGTCTGGTGACTGCTCCCAGCTGCACACATAAGTATAAGTTGGAGGTTGTTTCTACCAAAGTGATTGCCCAAAGGCAGCTCAAGGAAACTGTGATCTTCATCATGGCCGCATGGACAGGCATGTGTAAAACACCCAATGGCGGGGCAGGTTCATACATCGGTAAAAAGTCTTCTCTGCTCGACCACAGTCGGCTCAGAACAGAAGACAGCTCTGTAAAGTTTTGTGAAACAGCATCAAGCGTCAAGGATGCTATTTGGATGATTTATGGAGCAAGAGGTCTCTAACGAAGTCAAGACCGATGGTGCTTTGGCAAGGGTGAGGTTACACGCCAAAACATGATCAGCCTCGGGGACACAGAGGTCAAGACCCACCAATGCCGAAAAACAAGCCACCAACGTTATGAGCAACAAGTGCACAAAGGTTTTTAAAAAATAAGAACTTCTTATTTTAAAACAGTATTCACAAAACAGGTACTGAAGTACAAGATTATAACACACCCGCAACTAAAAATGCAAACGATTCAGTCGCTCAAGCTGCAGCGGAGCCCTGCACGCAGTAACAAAGGAGAGACTCAACAGCTGCGATCACCCTACCTCCCTTTCCTGGGGAGAAAAACACTATACAGAATATACACTCCGCTTAACTAAAGCAAGTTAAACGCTGACTGAACAAGCGAGAACGAACAATGAGTGAAAACATTTACCGCACCAGGGAAGGACGACTGGGCGAGTCGCACGCTTCCACAAACACAAAACACCACGAGGCTAAGCAGCAGAAACGCAACCGGGCAGTCACAAGACACAAATCTCTCACAAATATCTCAAGCATCTACACGGAATATTCCATCGCAATGAACTATTTAAGCAAGGTAAGGCTTTTCAATCACAATGACAAAGAAACATAGTGGGGATTACAAGTACCAAACCAACGCTGCTCAACTCTGGGCAGGCGTCTGATTTAGTGCAGTGTTATAGGAATGCTGGAACATATAGTCAGGCACACGAGACTTGGAAAAGATGCTTCAGTAGCTCTGGGTCCTTAAAGGACAATTACTCATTAGTGATGATTCACATTTTGTACTTGAACTCAACTGAAAGACCTTTTCTTGCTTATGTTTTAGATTAAAAAAGCATTAACTTCACGAAATGCACATCACAAATTAAGGCCCCTTGAACTGCACATTACTGCATCTAAACTAAAGCATCAAAATAATCAGGTTTGTTAGTGAAGAAAACCATAATTACCATAATCTGAAAGCATAGCAAAGCTAAGCTCAATTAACTAGAAATGCAGAAATCCAAGTAAACAATTTACTGAGGTATTAATGAAAACAAACAGCATTTAAGTTAATACAATGTACAAGAAGCCAATGCAATCAGTGTTTCTTTTCGGACTGTCGATTAAGTACTTTGGTGCTTTTATTAGTATTTGATACTTGCTGCAGCCAATACCATGCTGAAACGTTTCTACAACTTTTTGTAAAAAAAAAAAAAAAGTTTTATTTGCCTTTTCTTTAAACCCGATAAAGTATGTACAGTTTCTAAAAAAGAAATAAAAAAATTGAATAAATATTGTAAGTTAGTATTTAATTCATATTTATTGTGGGCTAATGAGGACATGCCAATTAGATTTACACACACACACACACAAATTAGTGATTAGCATTAATTCAAGCATTTAACAATCAAAACTCTACTCTAGCCATTGATGGGGTATCACACAGAACTCTTTCCAGACCACAACGCAGGAATTCCTGCTGAAACAAAATTTTTAGTGTTGATTTTTTTCCCTAAAAAGGGAATGGGCATTTCATTTTCATTGGGGGGCCTAATTATGAAAACAATCTTTTTTTTTTTTTTTTTTTTTTTAAATGGGGGGCACAGAAGCTCTGTAGGCGGGCCCGGCCCCCTAAGGCCTGCCCATAGCGGCAAGTAGGTTTGGAACTGAACAAAATTGTTTCTTGCAATTAGAAAGAAGCTTTCACCATGTAAATGTTACTTGGTAATTGTTTTGGTGATGTTATTTAACATTCATCCTTCAACAAAGCAATTCACAAATTCACACACATAACTGCAATGGAAATCATTGATTGATCATGATTAACATATTTCAAGTTTAAAAGTTAAAAATATTTGACGGTGGGCTAAAAGAAGTTTAACAGTACAGTCTGCCACCTACTTTACTGGAGGTGTATAGAAAAGCAAGTTATCCTTTCCCTGTGGGAACTGTGGGATTTATGACATATCCAGTGTATCTATATATTTGTGTCTCTGGATGAAAGAGACAAGTATTATTTCATCAAGTGATGTGAACCATCAACTGATGTTCATCTTCTGGTAACCTCTACAGCTGGTTGTCCGACGGATATCACCTGCTAGCTCTACTGGTAACCTCTACAGCTGGTTGTCCAACGGATATCACCTGCTTTCTCTACTGGTAACCTCTACAGCTGGTTGTCCAACGGATATCACCTGCTTTCTCTACAGGTAACCCATACCACTGTTTTTCCTGCAGCTAACACTCATCATCTCTGCTGTTAACTTCAGCAGCATGATTCTGCTATTGTTTGCCCCTACAGCTATCAACCATCTTCTCTACCTGTAACCTCTACAGCAGATTCTCTAACAGCGATCACCCATCCTATGTACAGCTGCTTCTCCTCAGACAGTGCCATTCTCTGTCCTAGAGGGTAATCAGGCATTAGGCTGAATGAAAGATATTTAGAAACTGCTCCTCAGACAGGATGGGTCATTTTTTTGTGTAAGCGGCAAACTTTTGGATGCAGGTGTTTTTGGAGAGTTGGCACCTAGCGAGCCGGTGGTAGCTGGCACAAATCGTGCACCAGTCTCGTCATGGTTTCCCCCAAGTTCGCCTTGAGTGGACCACAATCATCGCTGTGACTGTGAGGGTGTAACGCCTGAATGGCATGTAAAGTTCAACTGGCTTATCTGCTACAGCATTCAGATTTTGTGCTTCTGCTTGAATGGCCTAGCTTTGCAGTTTAAAAAAAACTCTGCGTGAAACAGTAGTTCTAGCACTTCTGCATCTGAAGACTGTTTGTTCTGATCCCACGCAGAAACACCCAAGCCTGTAACACCTACTCTCCAAGTTCAGTTTCAGCCAGAACAGATAAATGTACCTGAATTCTCCTTTTTTATCGTCAGAACATTTTTAAATTGTTTTAGTCATGCTGCTTTGCAAGAAGTCCCGTCTGAAGTTGCTCCCCGTAGATTTAATTAAATCAAAGTCAAATTTAATTCTTCTCAGGTCTCCAGAGAGCATAAAGAATTGTACTAAACTAGAAGACATGAAAGTGAAATGGGCGGTACCAAAACAAGCCCCTCCCCCCCACACACACCCATTTGCCTTTGTCATGTTCCACAACATTTCTTCCTCTAGCCCCACCCCTTCACCATTCCCATCTCCCGGCTTCCTCCCAGGACTTACCTCCTTCATGCTTTTTTAAGGTTATGTACACCCCGGCCCATTGACACCATAAGCCGATTCAAGGGATAAGGAAGGCGCGAGGAATAACAAAGAGTTGGCCAGAAGATGTGCAATGACAGCGTGTGCACGGGAGAGAAAGAGAGAAAAACACCCTCAGTTTCCTCGTCGCGCCTCCCAATTCGCACTGGGGAGGGAGCACGTTTCTCAGGCTCGGAGCACCGGGCTTTGTTTCTGTTTTGTTGATCCACCCAGCATCTTCGCAGGCTTTTAATTGTGATTAAAAATGGATGGGCGCTGGGGACCTGGGAGTGGCGGAGCGAGGGGAGGCTGTTTATTAATTGCAGGAGCAGAGATGAGTCGTGCATTCGTGCGCCAGACATCTGCTTACCATTCTGACACTGCCACAGAGAGCGGGGCTGCTGCGCGGTCACGTGATCACATTCTGATTGAATGTCGTTTCCTTGTTTGTTTAAAATGTTGGTGCATAGCCAGTTTTCAGCTCTCCCCCATGCCAATTATCCCACAGAATTCAAATTTAGAAGAGAGAATTGAATCTGCTTAAGCAGGAAGGAGAGAGAAGAGCCAGAGATAACATAAGTAACAGGCTTGTATATGTCTACCACTACTATGGGGCTGGTGGGTTGACCCATTGGGTAGATGGAGCATCTAATAATCTAAGTTCACCTGGGAAAAGAAGTCTTTCTCTCTCTCACTCCCAATGCTGCCCTCCTTTTAAATAAATAAAACATTTTTAAACAAGAGTCATGTTCTTCAGTCTCTGCCATACAGTAAATTTTCTTCTCCGGTACTCTTTTAAACTAAGATAGCATTTTCTGTACATTTTTTTTTATTTCAGGGATGATTGACAGGGCACTCAACCAAGGAGTGGTTGTACGTTTAATTGTACGCTGTCCCTAGGCTGACTTTGTGTGTATGTGTGCTAATTAAGGTTAATTAGATTGGTCCACTACAAATTAAATATATATCCACACTGTTTCACTGAAGCTGTAGACACTTTTAAAACGGATTATGTCAGCCATCAGTGCAGGCTTGTCAATAGAGAAGAAAGGAGAAACATCTGAACGCATAAAATAAGAATATTCGTAAAGGTAAACAATCTAGAAACATTACAAACTCTGCAGTAAAGGTCATTTGAATATGATCACGAGGATTACAAGTGAAATACTGTTATAAATAAATAAATGTTCTTGATGTTTTTTCATTTATCTATAATTAGGCTCAGCAAAATATGCTCTGCCGTAGTATTTGTGTAGGATTTTTTACTCTTTACTAGTTCTGTTTTCTGTTTGGCAGCAAAATAACCACGATTAATTAAAACTGTAATACATTTACGATGAGTGATTCAGGTGAGTGCTCTCTTCATTATTTATTGAGAAATGTTCTCCAAAAAGTTTCTATGTTATTATATTTGCGCTTATTTATTTGGGTAAATGCCGTGTGTGGAATAAATCAGTATAAGCAGCAGAAAATGTGGTAACCTACAGAAATATTATTTTTGCAGTGATCTGGATAAGTCTTCACCAATCAAAACACTGATGTAAAAAGCAGGGATTACAAATTCCATTTCAAGAACTTTTAGGGGAGTGAGGAGGCAGCAGACATCCATTTATGACCTCTTTTGACTCTCAGACCACATCACCTGAAATCACCTGTAAAGGGGTGTTCCTGGGTGAACCATATGGCCCATTTGGGGATATTAGAGTCTGACCCTAACCGGTTACTGCACAATACTGTATGTTCTAGTCTTTCAGCCACACTCGCATGTATTTATGTAAAAATATGGAGCAGTTATTTCATTCCTTCACGTGGGATTTTTGCACAATGCATTTTCAAATTTAAAAAAAAAATGGTTATGGTTGATTTATCAGTCAGGAAACTTCAAACAGCTCAGGTTTTTATTGACCAGTTTAATTAAAAAGGTCCTTCAAAGGTTTTTTCTTTATTGTAGGTTCCAGAAGAGGTGCGTGGTATGATGTTTGAAAGTAACTTTATAATGTTACTTTCTGATAATGTTACCATTCTGAAATATCCAATATTCAAGTTCAGCATTTTCTTTTTGTTGATGCAACCGAATGCTCTTACTCAGGAATGAGGTGATTATACTAATGAGATTATGAATGTTTACAGAAAACAATATTGACAGAAACAAAGCAGAATATTGTCCTTTTGTCACTGATTTATTTGACTGATGGTCCCAGGGACCTTGATTTTAACACTCCTGGTTTTCACACCACTTCGAGCATATTTGTGTTGACTTAAAAGTGACTCAGTCACTTATTCGCCTAATGCTAAATGACGGTGAATAGGAAGTCAGTTTGGTGAGTCCCTTTGGCTGTCTGCAACATTTACAGAACAGAGAAGACCTCTAAATGAGTTGCAGATGCAGTTTTAGTGTAAGGCCTATACCCCAATGGGGTTTTCTTTGTTTTACAACCCTCTCCCTCCCGGTCAGTCTGAAGCATTCCTAACTGCCCTGGCCCCGCCTTTCCTTGACCCCGTTTCCAATGTTTTCCCTTTGATACACAGTCTGTTAAAGATTTATAACCCAGTTAGGTCTAGGTGCAGTGGCTGGAATTGGGTTTAAAAGCTCTTTTATTGTTCAAGTTTATGAGGCTGGTACGCAGAAGCACTAAAACAAAAAAGATTGGTCTAATAGATAACTATTTGAGCACCCCCTCTTTGAAATTTCAAATGCAAGGTTTAAGTTTATGTGTGTCAAAATAAAATCGATGTCCTAATTTTAGAATGGCAATGAATCTCAGGAAAGGACCCATTTAACTAAATTAAATTTTTCTAAATTTTCTAAAGGCTGTGGCCATATACAACTTACCTATAACTCAATAAATTTCATTCTATATGTTAAATAAAGAACAAATTACTCTTCTTAAAACATAGAAATGGCAGAAATGCACGAAAAACTTCACTAAAGAAATAGAAAGAAAGCATAAAAAAAAAAACTTTAAACACTTAGACATCCTTTGTTTTTCACTCTAAGCCTACCAACAATAACCTGAAATTTATCGAGCCGATTGGATTTTGCAAGCTAATACTTTGTCTGTCTGGTTTGTGTTAATTTTCACCGCAACCTAAATCCTTAAGTAAAATAAAAGGAAAAGTTAATCCTTACATTAATTCATTTAGGAAGAGAAAATATTCTGCAAAGTAAATTGTGCTCCCTCAAAACTGCAACATGCTGTTTAAAGGTAAGGGAGGAAAGTAGTTTTTCCAATCAATCAAATTTTGCAATTTTCTATTCTCTTTTTCAACATCTTACCCTAAATGTGGTGTTCTAGATGATAAGAATATTTGAAATACTGTAACTATATGAAATTATTTTAATTCAAACTGTAATTGTTTTATCTGGTTTTTTCTTAGGTCTTTGTCAGCATTGGGAACACAGTCCCATTACATAGATGCCTGAGTGTGAGGTATTTTCAAATGTGCAGTTTTTTGTCGGTTCACCAATTATGCAATGCAAGCTCTCAGAAAACTCCGGCAGTAAAAGTTAATTTGATGACAGAGTTAGAGGCTTAAGGTTTGCCCATGAGGTCTACTAATGGAGGACGAGACCTGTGGCTCCTCTGCACTACAAAAGGCAACAATATGTCTGGGTCACTCTGCAACAAAACGGCGCTTTGTGACTGAAACAAGGTCTGTCAGCCCCTCCTCCACGCCCAGAAGACGGAGTTATTACAGCCTGGGTTTGAGCTGCCACCATGTCAATCAAACCCTCAGGATCGCACTGATATGGACGCTTTCCAAAACTGCTGTTTTAATTTTATTTCATCGATGGATACCCCAAAACTTTTTTTTGCTTCTTTTTGTACCTCCTTCTCTGGCCCTCTATTCAATCACATTCAATCCATCATCGGGGCAAACAAAGAGGTCAAAAACAAGGATTGCTGATAAAGTAAAACAAAAATAATAAAGTAGATAAAGAGCACAAATAGTAACAAGCTCGTTACACGGTAAACTACCAGTGAAATATAGCTGTCACTTTTTACTCCAGGTATTTTCAGTCAAGCCTCAAGTCAGTTTTCGGGCCAACTGGTCTGGAATGCCAAAGGGCATTGGAGAAAAAAGGTATGGGACAGTCAACATTGAAATGGCCTTCATTATGAAGGGGCTATAAATTTCAAATACCCACTGTGCAATCAATGGCCAGTTATATCACCTTTAACTGACCGGAAAGGACATTAGCATCATTAACCATCACTGTCAATATGGATTAGCCCTATAAATACTTTTGACAAATTGCATAAGGTCACTATTACACAGGAAACGAATAATTTACTGGCAATAAAATGCTATTAGACTTGATTACATGCTTAATGCAGTAAAACTACTGTCTTTGATGGTTTTGTCAAATGCTTCAAACACATAATTTGCAGCACCAAGCAGCAAAGCTCTTATTCTATAAAACCTTTTTGTCTGTATCTCACTATATCTTGGTCTTTATTAATCATTAAGTCATACAACAATATGAGAAAAAATATGAAAAAATGCTTTTTTCCTATTATACTAAATTGCAATAAAAATTACTCATTTGAAATTTGTTTTGCATTCTATAAACACGTTTTGTCATTATAAGCCTTCTAAACTTGCTTAAGATTGTCTGTCAAAGTTACAATATAAAAATGTATTCCTAGCACTGACACTTAAGCCTACCAGGCTGAGTTAGAAACATGTAAACACTGTAGACCATTTAAATTAGTGTTGTTAAAAACTGACAAGGTGATGACTGTAATATAAGTGATTTTGCCTTTTGAGATGGAATTCTTTCTTGAACACCCACTGTTAAAAGCCGGGGATCTTGAAAAGCTCTGCACAGCCAAACAGACTTGCTTTCGGCTAACATGTTTTGCTATGAAAGAGAACTCCCACGTCACAAGATGCAATGAGACATATATCAAAAACTCAGGCTGCCGGCTAATGGCTTAAACTATTTTGGCCCTCTATATATATAATTCCAAACATGAGAAAAATGATCCCCGTTTTGTTACAGGAATCCAACCTCGCCACGCTTTTTTAATAACGTTGACTTTAAAAGGGATTGGTTTTAAACAGGCTTTAGTTCAGAGCTATTTGATCACAGCGAGACTTTTTAATGACACTGAAACCAACAAGACTGCAGGACCTACAATACCTAGCGCTGAGCTCCAGAAGCAGTCACTACCAACCCCCTTTACTGAAAAGCTTTAAAAAAACAAAAAAAAAAAAACATCATTGTTTGTCCCTTCAAAGTATATATTAATTTACTGGTGCAATTTTCTACCTAACATTCAACAGCCAATTCCTTCTCCACTCCGGTCCCTGGGTACCTTTGTACCTGTAAGAGCAGGAAGGAAACCCAAGAGAACCGTGGGCCCCGAAGCAAGGACCTCGTCGGAGGGAGCAGCTCCCACCAGGCCTGGGTAATTAGGCCAGGTGAATGGGCCAGCCGTCTGGCACAGTGGGCCCTTGTTCCTGCCGCTGCGCACCCATTGTCCGCACCGCGGAGAGGGACAATCTCAGCCAGGAAACGGAGGAGCGCCAGGACTCTAACTGGGCCTGTGGTAATTGTATATAATGCGGAGTAATTGAAGGTATGCCCTCGGCAGGGATCAGGCTGGGTTTAGGCACAATGACTGAGTGTCCTGAGAAGAGGGGGATCAGGGAGGGCCAATTCACTCACCTGAGGGAGACTGTCTCAACAGGACAATGGGAATTCAGTCTGGAATCTCTACAGCTTTGATACGGAGTGGAAAAGTAAGAAACTCCAACGACCGAGTTAATAATACCTTTCGACGGGTGTAAACACGCTTTAAGTTTCGGTGATAGGAACACAATGGATGACAAAGTAAAAAACAAAACAATATTCAGTTTTAAACCCCTTCACAATCTAAAGATTTATAAATGATGTATACAGTGTGCCTGTGTAAAATACAAGAAATGCAGATTTTTTATTCGATGAACGGGCCTCTGGAAGTTTTTTTAACATCGTGGAGACAACCAATGTAACACTGAAATGCAAAGGCCTGGAGACATGGACAATTCAATCTACATGATTACTGTTTTCCTCTCACCCAGTGTTCCGGTGATTACTAAGTTACAACCATAAAGGCAGACATGAAAGTTGCATTGGTACAATATTCAGACCCTCCCATGACAGAGCAGTTTGCTGAATTGAAAATGATGCGTGCACGTTATTAAAAAACGTAATATTTTTATTCAGAACTGGAAAGCTGACAACTTCTTCGGTTGCTGATAATTATCAGGCAAACTGTACAAAACAACAGAAAAAAAACAGGTCTGTCCTTAGTGGAGGCAGTCTTTTGGGATAAGACTCCAAAACTAGCCTATTTTTCAAGGAAAAGAATTCCTCAAGCGCTCTCTAGTTTGTAAGAGGCTGCTTATAGACAGCAATTTTTACGCTCATAGTCTTGCCATAGATTCTCAATAGAATCTATGGCAAGACCACTCAAGAACATTCACTTTGCTACTCGTAAGCCAGTCCAATCTGATTTTGGCCATTATCCTGTGGCTCTGTGAACTTAGCCGGACTGAAAAGGTTTTCCTGTTACATTTGCCTGTGCTTTGCTCTATCAATTTTTCCTTAAAATCTTTGAGGTGTTGTGGCATAGTCATGTCCTCCTTCTTTCTACCCTACAGTACAGGCTGGCTTTGTGGAGTGTTCGGGATATTACTGATGCACATTTTCTTAGCCAACAATCTGAGGTTGTCATCAGTGTCAAAGCAGCCTCCCTTACCAGTTTCTCTGCTGCTCACTTTTGGAAGGATGGCTTGATCCAAGCTGCTCTCTGGGTTTCTACAATACACCTTCCACTTCTGGTGATAGAAATGTAAGTATTTATTTGTACCCCACTTTTGAACAACATCATCCCAGTTTCTCAGTCTGCTCCTCAGTCTTCATTGCTGACTCTTTGCTTGATGTTCACCATCTGACCAGGAACCTCACATTCCGGAACTAAGATAACTACTCCAAACAGACAAAGGACATTCAATTTAATTTAGGTGTACAGCAAAAGGGTTGCATACTTATGAAGACAAGACTTCAAAATGCTTAATTAGTAATGTGTGCATGGGTCTTGAAATCTCTAATGCTGTCTTCTTATTATTGTCACAGGCCACCGATGTGACCTCTTCTCCCAGGTCGGCTCCACCCACAAGCTCAATAAAGTAGACAAAAGGTGCAGATATTATAAGGTGCAAGTATTTATTACATTTAAGTATTAAAAGTTTAATACTTTTAAATGCCACTAATCGTGGCAAAATTGCAATCGTTCATATGTCAATTCCCCATCGATATTATTGTTGCCCCTTTCACCACACACTACAGCACCCCAGTCTAGCTGGGCCAAAAGAAAAATATTCTAAATATGCAAAAAAAAATTAAGTGTGATGAGATGCCCACAGACATTCCCAACAACCTGCACACAATAGGGGAGGGTACCGTGTTGCTATAACCCCACACGTCCCTCAGTCAACCAATCTGAATGCACTGGCTACAGGGTCATACCTGTCTATCGTAGGGGGGAGACCAACAAGCACGGCTGATGACACAAACAGGGAAAATGGTGGAAGACAAGATACACAACACAGAACAGGAAAATATGATACGCCGGTGAAATATTAGAAATAATACATGGACTACAAACACACATCGGCTAATGCCAAGAGAGGATGGTCACTGCACTCAGTTCTCCCTCTCTCGCTGACCTCTCCCATCTCTTTTGGCTATGGTCGGCTCCCCTTTTATCCTGCCTCGAAGGCAGAGGGGCACTAAGCCTGCAGCCAGACTTAGCCCACTCACACGTCTACAGTTGGTCTACTTCTCTTAACTGGACAACAGAAGACCGTTAACAGTATTGCTATTTCATTGTTTGCTGCTTTAATGGTGCTTAGGTTAGCCTACACAGACGAAAACGTATGCCCTGGTTTCAACCAGGTCACTTCCTGTTCAGTCTTTTTCTACAATTAATCGTGGCCAGACTGAATACTCGTCGGCAAATTGCTGCCACCCACAGGACTAGAAAATAACCCACAGCTCCTTCAGCAATAAAAGGATGTTACCTGGAGTGCAGGTCTATATGATACAAAAGGTCAAGAACTACTGTGTAGCATGTCAGGGAGTGCCTGGTCCAGGAGTGGCCAGGGAGGCGGGTGGAGAATTTGCACTGGTGATTACTTCTTCAAACTCAAATGCAAAATAGACAAATTCAAACTAAAACAATAACAACAGTGTAAACTAACCAATAAAGCAACCAAAAACAAACTTCTAAAGGGTCAAACCAGCACACTAAACCAAACTCACAGTTTACTGGCAGTCATTTTAAAGTCTTTGATTGCAAGCACCTGAGTGTGGTGCAATTAGCAGAACCACACACAGGTGCACAATGAGGTCCTAGCCGTGGATGTGACCCCCCAGCCTCACTTGTCAGTCTGGGCCAGAAGGGACGTGTTCCCAGGGTTGCCTGAGGGCAGTTCCACACACTGCCTGTACTTGGCATCCGGTGTGGTCTCAACTAAAGCAGCTAATTGACAATGCATACCCTTCCTCTTGGCGGTAAGTCCTACAATGGACAACCAAAATTCTCTCCACTTTTAAAGGACAATCTTTTTTGGAAGCCCGGGATGGACTCTTTGCATGCAAGAAAAAGCACATATTTTGACCTGCGTTTTGTATTCCGCCAACTCGTAACATTATTGTTATAACTATTATTACACTTCAGCTAAACAGAACTCCTCCAACAATTGTAATTTTATTGTCTAACCATGAAACATATTAGGTTTTGTATATGTGCCATATCTTAGATTTTTTACAATTACGGTTTACAACCCTTACAGCATGCTGAGCCTGGCAGGAAGATAGACTAACTTTTTTTATCCACGGTGCATCCATTCATAGCATTCATTCAGTCAATCGAGAACAAAAGTGCGTTCACTTTAACCTCATTGATATTTTGGTAGATTGGTCGATACATTTTTATTGCAAAAAATATTGCAATGTATTTTATTTGTAACACATGTCACGGTATTGTAGTGAATGACTGCCTGGGTTGCGCAAGGAGTTGTAAAAACAATTGGCTGTGGCGGTTTTATTATTTATTAAGTTTACTTAACCCCTTGTGTTGGCTGCATCTCAGATAGCCAGTTAACTAGCAAAAGCAACAAACTGAAAAGAGAGATGGAGCAGAGCGGCATTCTCTAAGTGTTGATGAGTAGAAAGCTGAATGGCATCGGCACCATTTCGCGAGTTATATCCCTCCAGAAGTTCCCCCACTCTCCCAGATCAGCACAACCCCTGAGCTGCTACTCCCTATTTGTTTACCTAGAACCATTTACAATTGACTATGGGAGGCAAGTCTGTGCTATCCCATGGCTGTTACACTATTAGACAATCATTCAAAAGCTTAAATAGTGGCTGTTAACAACTGTGGTTGTTAATGCTTGCCATGTGCTATAAAGTTCTAAAACTTAGTCTTCATTCCAAAAGGTTCCAAAGTATCAAGCTTGAATATCTTTTATGGTTTCATTTTTTATTGTTTGGTCTCAAGGACTGGCTCCCTGAGAAAAACAGTCGGTATTAGCAGACCATTTTCCAGATAGTGAGATGTCCTCTGGGCCACGGTCCTTCTTCTGAGACTTATTACTTATTACTATACAATATTATTAACAGGACTTGATGTCAAAAAGTAACAAAGTTTCTTTTTTTCTACATCGGTATAAAAAAAAAAAAGTACCTTTGAATATTTAATACAGTGAAAAGACCTTCCAGAGGTAATTTGACACATTTGCAGTGTAAAATTGTGTGCTGGCAGCGATTGGCAGAGTTATAGGACATACACATGTTCTTAAATATTTTATGTGTAACATAACATGTCTCTCCCAAGATAAATAAAATACTATTCACAAATACCCAGTGTAGTTTACAATTTTTTTTATTTTTATTTTTTTACAAAAACACATTACATTTTCTTTTGCATTTGCAGTTTTGACCCATCCAGTTTTTTTTTTTTTTTTTTTTTTTTTTTTTTAATTATGGGCTATTCAAAATATGCCTCTTTATATAAAAAGAAAAAATTAATATTCGGTGTATATAATGCATAAATAAGATATATTGAT
>JAOYSI010072530.1:0-21364 GCA_025775065.1 Hiodon alosoides
TCTCTCTCTCTCTCTCTCTCTCTCTCTCTCTCTCTCTCTCTCTCTCTCTCTCTCTCTCTCTCTCTCTCACTTACTCTCCCCACTTCCTTTCCCTTTAATAAACAAAAATAAAATAAAAAATAGCTACTGGCTATTTGGCAGAAGTTGCTCCTCCTCCATATTAGAGATGTCAACGGTTCGTCCCAGAAAAGAAAGACCCAAGAGACTGCTGCTCCACTTTCAACATAGATAAATATGAAATCATTTTTTAATACTATTCACTTACTTATTTATTTTATTATGGTCCTTTAATCCATTTAATCCAGCCTCAAAGTACCTTCTTCTCTAGAATTCATTGTTTAACTGTTTTAAAAATACATAACTTGAAATTGCTGCGAATCCTAGTTCCACGGCATGACAATTTTTGAAGGGCATTTGACCAAATACTGACTGTGGCTTGCAGCCTGGGGCCACACCCTCAAACCCTGGGCACAGGCCGACGGTGGGCCATGCCCAGACCTCATTGCGCACCTGACTGTGGTTCACTCAGGGTCCGAGATGAGATAATAAATGTGCCAACAATACTGGCTAAGGGAGGAGGTTGGACCAGAAAAGTTTGGGCTGGTAAATGTTCTGGGTATGTGTTATAGAGATGTTTAGACTATTAGTTATAGTGGTTTCCCTGAAAGGGAGGTTCTTGTATAATAGTTTCTCTCTTCTTGTAATTGTTTAAACTGCTGAATTCTAAAATGCCAAATAAAAGGTGTCAAAGAAAGCCCCGCCTCCCTGTCTCTGACCACCCCCAAGCTGGGCAGGCTGGGCAGGAGTCAGGAGTCAGGAGTTTATAACTTCCTACACTGCCAAGATTTTATTAAGGTATGACACAGTGCATGACACTCAGAACTTGTTAATGATGTGTCCAAGATGTCGACTGGCAATCTAGTCACCTGATTTTTTTTCCCTGTTTTTCAGATGTTCTTAGAAATCTCTTCTTCATGAAAAGCGCATCAAGTATTGGGTCAGGACTGAAGACAAAGAACTCGCAAAAGATTCTGGGCTGCCATGGATATTCTAAATAGAGACACGGTCTAAGGCCAATTAGGACAGGAAGGTGAGAATGAAACGCGGATCTTGGAATGAACAGAGGCAACTGTTCCACAAGATTTTCTCCACCACTTCTACCCAGAATGCCAAGCTAACCGTAGCCCAACTAGAGCAGTGAGAAACAGCTAACAGCGCTGGTGAGTATACCTCGAGAGAGAGAGTTGTGCCTTGTGACGACTCTTCTGAGTTGAATTTGTGAAGCCACCCTTACCTTCTGCGGTTGAGTGTCAGATCTGAGGGCTCTGCATGCAGTCAATTCCTGGCCAGCCTTTTGCGGCAATAAGACAAATGAGATTCTGGGTGTTTCACGGGTGTTCCTGCCTCTGCATCTCATTGCGCCTTTTTCATAACATCCTTCCACGCTGTGTTAAATTACTCAATGATAACTGAAAACATTTGTCCATTACTTAATATCCCATGACGAAGATGAGACAATAACAGGATGACATAACCATTAAAAAAAAACAATAATTGTGACTGAACTAGGACTATTTTTCATTTTGTTTTTTTAGTAAAGTGAAGAGTCAAAAATTGCACTGACAGGCGGATAGACATTAAATAGACATTAAATTCCATTGGTGGTATATTATATATAAGTGTACTGTTTCATATGTGCAGGATATGTGCTAAAGAGATGAATACTCACTTTTACTTACCCAACTACTCCATTTAACATCACTGTGGCCAGCTACTAAACTTCATTGAGTAGCCTAATTTTCAATATATTTGAGGGCGTAATCATAGCAGACAGTACAGTTTTAGCGTGATATATGATAAATTATTTATCGCATATATGGAAGTTTGTAACAAGTTTGTTATCTAACTGATAAGGTAGATAGCGGTGTCAGTTTTAAACGGATATGGTTTTTTGTATGTTGGCTATGTGTTTATGAAAATAGCCCCCCTCCCCCAGCCCCTAATGAGCAACTACAGTGCCCTCCATAATGTTTGGGACAAAAATATTCTTGATTTTCCTCTGTACTCCACAGTTTTAGATTTTTACTCAAACAATTCACAGGTGGTATCTATAAACAGTGCACATTCTCGTGTTTTATAAAAGGGTTTTTGATTGCTTTGCAGGGCCTAGGAGTCACCAAGTGAATTAATCTACAAGTGTACTGTCAGTAAGAATGATGTACTGTTAACAGAGGAAGTTTAAAATTCTAATTAAGGAATTGAGAACTGGAAAGAATATAATAACGCTCAATGTTAAATGTTTCCAAGATATCGATTATAGTCCGATGAATGACACAGTCAAGTAAAAACTTGTATTGGTGTAATTACTTTCTCCAAACACTTGGGTATGATGGAACGGCACAGATGAGCTTTTTCTAAGGGGGATTTTGTGTAATCATTGGCATTACTCAGATGGAGCAAAAGTTTAGTCGATGTGCTGTCAAACTAGTTCCCTCTTCAGATTCACAGGCGGCCGTTGAACTGCCTGATTAGATTCATTTTTTGCAGGCGAGTCTCAGAGTAAATCTCACTTCCCAAGTGTTAAATTGTGATGCACTTAAAGCTGATATGTGTGATTCACTTCACAGAGAGATTTTTGAGAGCTCACTCAGGAA
Organism: Hiodon alosoides; assembly: GCA_025775065.1. Classification (NCBI taxonomy): domain Eukaryota; kingdom Metazoa; phylum Chordata; class Actinopteri; order Hiodontiformes; family Hiodontidae; genus Hiodon; species Hiodon alosoides. Next base: position 2,655 of record JAOYSI010072530.1, read on the forward strand.
GACATGAGTAAGATTTTACGGTCGCCTTCACATTTAATATAGAAAATTGAATTGAGTTGAGCTAGGGTTGTTAAGCTAAGGTCAACTTACCGTGATGTAAAATTTAACTAAAACATATACTAAATTAATTTAATATATATTTATTCTTAATTAAATTAAATAGGCTTATTTAAAGATAGCACAACTAACTGTTATCATCAATTCTTATCATTGGGAATAAAGTAACAGGAAAGCACAGCTGATCATCCCTGAGACTTTTTAAAAATGTATATCAGTGGGGCTGGTCTCCATGGTAACACCAGCAGGTGGAAAATTTACCGTTGCTATGATCGTTAGCATGACTCAAAAACATTTGAATTACATAATTTCTGCCTAGAAAAGTATACTTTTTTAAAATTAGTACAGTAAGTAAGATTCTAAGATGCATAAAAATGAAATCACTATTAAATACACCGTTTTATTTGATTAGATTAGCAGGTTGTCAAAGTTTTGATTTGGTCCCAGCCAAAAGGATCAGGACACCCGGTTTTCCAGTTTTTACCACATTTATCTTTACTTCCTATTGCATTGTAGCTAATAGCAATAATAGCTAGCTATCTTGTTTCTTCTCAAGCTAGATAGTGTTTGACATTTGATTATTTGTATGTATGTATGTATAAACTGTAAATTTAATTTCTATCTAGTTAGTTAATTTGATTGCACCGGCACACTGCAACCCTGAGTTGGAAAAGCGCTGTTGAAGTAAGAATGAAAACATTTCCTTGATAAACTGATTTGCTATTTGTGTCGTGATTCAGATGTAAGTTTATTCCTGACAGTTGTGTGAACCCTTGTAAATAAGATATAATTTAATTCCAATACCCAAGACGATTTTCATTTAAAACAAGCATACTGAACTACACTTCACTAGAGGTAGGTCTATCTAATTATTTCTGGAGACTGTAGTATTCATGTTTCTATTCTGTAAATTCACTGTCATTTAGTTAGTAGATGGCTGGCTCTGCATATTAGAACTTGAGGAAGAATGGCAAACCTGTGCAGGAGAAGTGATCACTGGCTTTATTCGATGATTTAGCACTTTTTGAAAGTGAAAAATCAGTCACAGAAAAGGAAGTTTAGCACCTCGATTGCACAGTGGCCCAGTGCTGTGTGTGTAACGCACAAGGCTTTGACGAGGTCTGATAAATAAAAACTAAGTGGTCCGAGCATCCCACGGCTTGTGAAATGTGACAGTAAGATATTTGTTTTGCTATCCTAAGGAGGAGGATTTTTATTTTATTGCTTCACTAGCTATGCCACCTGCACACATGCACCCCAAGCACAGGGACTGTAGGAAGAACTGCAGCTGGTGTTCTCAGTTCTCGGCACAGCAGTGATCTTCCAACATGCAGAGGAAACACAGGAGGGATTCCGCACCCTGGACTCTGACCATATGTCACCTTTCTGTCTCGGAAACCCGGTTTGCAATCCTGTCCATTGGTCCCCTAAGACTTGTGTGATAACCCAGTTTTGCCAGAATGTATTCCTGCACACTCTGTTAAGCGTTTAAGTCTTATCAAAAGTGGTTGAATGGCTGCAGCGTTTGAAGAAAAAATAGGATGAAGAACAATGTGATTTAAATCAAATACTACAAGGTGAAGTGGCAACTCATGGGAACTCGGGCTTTCACAGTTGCATCGTAAAGAGTCATCTGTACTTATGCAGATATTTTCTATAATACAGTATATGAACACTTTAGCTTAATCTAATGGCCTTTTTCCATCGCATATCCAAACCCAGGTGGAACCTAACTGACCTGGCCTGGGGCGGGGTGGGAGTTTTTCCACTACACAACCCGAGCCAGGGTAAATAGTGTCACGCACATTGGACGTTGAGTGTTGCGTGCATTACAAAGGTTTTTCGGATGCCAACAATAGCAGGTATTGCCTGGAACCAAATCAAAACTTTGGCATTAAGAATGAAAACATTTTGCTTATTCTGCAACTGCAGCTGATCTGACACGACCAAAAGATGAACTGAAAGTGCATTTTAAAATTCACATTCAGTTATTTTATTATTTTTATGTAGTCATATTCAGTATATTATATTTTCAATTAACCTTCTAGTTACAAGAAATCCAACCTGCAAATTAAAGGAAGTCAATTTAAGAAATTACATTTGAGATATCTAGAACTGCATTTAAGATAACAGTAAGGTAATTTGAGATATCTAAAATTCAATTTAAGATATCTCATTTAAAGCTCCATTTCGACATATCTGTGATTGGGATTATGGGATTTGAGATATCTCAAATTAACTCCCTGTTAATATCGAATTGTATGTAGGATATATGAAATACAATTTGAGATATCTGCAATTAAATGTATTATATATTAAAATCCATTTATAAACGACAATTTGGCTTGCCATACGCCTTCTGGCACTAAAACGTTGTTTCAGAAATCCGTGCAAAATACCGAGACCGCACAGGGTAACTTCTGAAAGGTTTGTACGATGGATTACTAATTCATCTGAAACATCTGAAATGAAAAAAAAAAAAAAAAGCACACACCTGTAGCATAATTTCAATGAGTGGTGATTGAGATACATCATTTAAACGAACATGGTCCTGGCAAGGAATGTAATAAGAGGCTTTATTTTATAGAGAATCAGCGAGGAACAGGTTAACACCACAAACTGAAGCAGAGGCCAATATTAGCGCTTAAATCTCAGTCACACTGAACGTCCCACTGCTTCGCATTTCAGAATTCCGCTCTCGTTTCAGTTGCATTTTAACATGTTTTATAAACACCTGAAGGATAAATGACGTAAACCTTATACAAATCAATTGTCGCGACCCTTATTCGCTCTCGTGCGAACCTAGTCAATCCCCTTTCATAGATCAGAAACAAATCGCTCAGCTCATTCGGCTTGAGTATGTGTTGAGTGTATGTCTAAAAAACTCTGATAACGTACTGAATTTATGTCTTGCATTCAGGGTGTATGGCGTGTGTCTATATATGTTGCGCTGTCCTTATTAACCGATGCTGAAATGTTATTTTCTCACTTTTATGTACAAAACTAACCTCTACGTGTTTCTTTGCACGTTGACGTAACCACATGTTCTGCATTCGCAAAGATCATAGCAGAGCCAAAAATATCGGTAGAAATATGTGGAGCAGGGCAAATCCAATGTCTTTAAGTAGGTATATTTAGTGTTAGGTACTTTAAGACGGTTTTTAAAACGAGAACGTAAATCTTGTGCGCTGATAGTGGATGTTCACCTATGGGGAGGGATGCTAACGCCCCTTTTAAGGTAGTCGAACGCGACATTTGGAAGCATCTTAGAAGAGTGACGTGTGTTCTAGGGCACCGGGGAGCGGTAGTGTCTTTAACACCATTCCGGCGCGTAATCAGCTGTAGATATCGCCCGTGCTTTTATTTTCCATTTCTTGGTCGTAAAATAATTATTCCACCTAGAGAACTTTCGTTGCGGTCCATTTTTGTTTCCCCCGGTTGCCCGCTATCTCTTACAGGTCTCGTCCTTCATCGCAATGCACCGAAAAGACACGTTTGATGTATCCGATGGAATCTTACGGTCCTACTTAATTCTATCACAGCTATAGTTTTTATCTACAATTTTTTTTACAGAATGGGGCAGTGCCATGCGCTCTTGAGAGGCACTCTCCTGTCATTGGCAACTGGAAGGTGAAAAGCACCTTCGCTTGATGGTTCTTGATTTTTTTTCGACTCGGTCGACCAAGGGCTACTTCTGGAATTACAATTTGATTCAGATTTGCTAACGCAAGCGAACACTGATGGACACTCAATCAGCCATTCAACGTAAGTACCCGAGGTTTTGATTTGGCGTAATATGTGTTTTAGTTCTGGCTGCCAAAGGTATGATGTCAGATGTCTCTTTTGAGGTACAAATAAATAAATAAGAACGGATGGTGTTTCGCTTTTTTTTTTTTTTTTTTTAAAAAGAAGTCCCTCCAGTTAGTTTGTTCAGTAGTTCAAAAAACCGGTCACATTAATGACCCCCTTTCGTCCCTGCTCCTTCGTCTCTGTTTGAGTTAGCTTCTCAAAATGGATTTAGTATTGTGTTGGCATAGTTTCTAACACTGCAAATTGGCGTCAAGAAAATAAGTCAAACCATACATATAGGGCACTGTATTCTTTTAAGGATGCAAATGACATCAAACGTTTTTTCAGGGGGAAAAAATCCATCGGTCGCACTCACAAATGATTCTGTCTGTTCCACATCATCTCATATATTAGGAAATGCTGGATATATGTCTATGGGTATTAAGAATGTAATAATGCTAGCTATTTATGCTATGTACATTTTTCAAACATTGACGGCTTAAGTATTTACGGGGCAACAAAGTCAGTGCTATCAATGACGTGGGCAGGTTTTTATTTGGATAACTTTTATATGAGCATAGCAGTAACAATATCAACTATTTATTATTCAACTCGATCAGCTCTGTGCGATCCTCACTGGTTTGTCATATCCTATAAGGACAGATATGGAAATGTAGGTGGAAGGCCTCTGTACAGTACATGTTCTTAAACCTACATTACACAGGTGAAATGTAGTGGGGCAAAGCAACTCAGAACTCGATATCCTTCCACGATCTCTGATAGTGAGGATGTGACAAAACCGTCAGTTGATACTCTGATACGGACTGGTAAACCTGAAACCAATCTGACATGCAAGAAACCGACTTAATCGAACCCAGGGTGACTGAGTTTCGCCCGTTCCCCTGTTGCAGCTTGTAAGGGGCTCTGAATTCAACCCTGGGGATTCCTTTAGGATTCCTTGTGGCTCTGTGAATAATTGAGGGATACGCTCTGTGGGATAGACCCACATCTCTCCTATCAAACCAGCAAAAACAGAGAAAGTTGGTATATGTCTGCATTTGTACTTGTACAAAAGCAGGAGAGTTAGAAAAATACATTGGACCCAATAGTTTGATTCAGTAGTTCATTTCTGTAATGTTATTTTCTCTGAATCTATGAATATGCAAATTAAATTTGGGCTTCAGTTAATCATGAACTGTTGCCGACTGTACTACATGATATTAATCAGTAAAACCAACGATATGTTAGATTGTTAATTCTGAAGACCACGAACTGAGGCGAAAAATAATATATGCTTTTGCTTAAAAAGAAAAAAAATATATAGGCCTTAAAGTGCCTCAGGAAATCAAATCTTTAGTCATTTTTACCAACTGAGTCCTCAGCCATTTCCCACAGTGCCTTGGCATATATCACTATCCGGCCTATTCTTTTTGTTCAGGTCAAAACTATTTCTCTTCCTCCTTGTTCCAGTCAATGGACAGACCTGCGAGCGTATGTATATTGACTAATTGGCTCCCGAGAATACTTATTGGATATTGTTTCTTCCTTTCGTAAGAAAACAAAATAACACAAAAATAACCCTGTTCTTGTACATAAGGTCACAATGAATCTGAGCTTCGGAAATATATCAAGGGTTTTAGTGAGGAAACAGGGCCTCTGTAAGTCAAGCGCTGAAGATAATTTCAGTCGCTGAGGTACTTATTTTCAGAAGCACTTTGGTGGTAATTTATCTTCATCCACAAGTGTCACCGTGCCCCAGTATTATTTCTATACCGGAAAGAGCATCTTCATGTAGGACCCGCAAATGGCAAATAACGGGCATATGTTGTCATTTTGGACTGTGACAAGGATGTGACACATAATTGCAGTAATCCTGTCAAGCGCTTTTTTAAACACATGGAAACCGATACTGTGAAGCACAGACGTGTAGTGACTGAGGCAAGGCTTGGGGCTTGGAGGATATACCCCACCGCTAGCCAAGTGAATGCTGCTAAACACAATGTTATTAAACGAGATTAACGGGTTGTCAGAGTTTTTAATTTGGCCCATCCCTGGTCTGAATTTAAATATTTTGCAAAACGTTGAGTCACATGTCTAATTTATACAAAAAAAAGAGTGGATTCAAGCATAGCAATCTCTGCCAAGTAGTTAAATAGGAAATAGTTATTTTTATGTAAGTTTGTACGTAACAAGGCAGCAATTTAAGGTAGTCAGTCATTGAAAACAGGGTTATATATCTCTGAAGCACGTCCTTTCATGTTTTTTTCATAACTATGTTGTTAAGAATTCAGTTCTGTAGAGATTTCATTGGATTTTTTTTACATTGCTTGGGATTTTTTCTATTTAAATTTCAGGTTTTTAACCATTGTTTAAGCTTCCACTGTACTCTTTGGGGCCATCATTATTCATATTTAAAAAACATGTTTCTGTGATAATAACCTTACTACAAACATACTACAATTAGTCAAAATCCTGTTCTGTTTTCACTAGTGATGAAGACTAGTCAGTGTATTTGGAATTGTTTGCAGTTAACTCTTATGGTAAATTGCTTTTTGATTCAATTGTCGTTGTCATGCCTAAATTAATTAAGGCTCAGTTACAGAATTGTGATTGGGTAAGCTTGGAATTAATTTACTTCCTGCTTCTAGAGTTTGCTGGCCTTCGAAGGTAGGAGGTTTCTGCACTGGCTGTGGAAGCTATTTAAGAAATACGGGTAAATCATGGAATTCAGATGCAAAAACATAAGACCAAAGATTCTAGTGGAACACTGCAAAAAATGTTTTTATTACAGCAGGAGTCTGAAAGGGAGAAAACATTTTTTTTCACGGTTACAGAACATGTCATGTTTTTTGTTTGAAGTGGTAAAGCAGGTTCCAGTGGTTTGGAACTGAGTAACGGTAACCTTTACCTGGATTTCTTTTAAAAGAGCTTTTTCGCTAGACAAGTGAGTGCAAAGAGACTGCTGATAAGTGTGTGGGGCAGACATAGTCAGCCACAAGATGATTCTGTCACCAAAGACTACAATGCTACAGGTTTTTACAGCTTTTTGTCATCAGAAGCCTAGCGGAAATTATAATAAAGATATTGAAATTGCCATGTTAAGCAAGATAACAAATGTTAATTATTCCACTTCAGTGTCTTTTCAACTAATGGTTAGCTGGTTAAATAATCTACCCTGTAAATAATTACAGACAAACACTCTGAAACACTCTGAATCTTTATCCTTCATAAAAAATTTTTTTTAATTTAAATACAGAGCTGACAAACAATTCAAATCAACTCATAGCTCATGGCCAACTCAAAACTGTAAGTAGGAAAGTAGTTGCAAGTGGATACATTGTAATGTTATGCATACCATGTAATAACTAACGTTATACACTATGAATGCGATATACTAAGTGTAGTATTACTTTACAGGTGGGGCCCATGTGAAAGGAAGACATCACATGTCACTCCCAGTATCCCTGAATGTAAATGGGAAATGCATTAGCGCGAACGCGAGAGAAGGCTTGTGGGAACCCCCTCCTCCCCCTGTGCGCCATACTTTCCTCCCACGCCGGGGGACGCACGCACGCACGCACGCACGCACACTATCAACCGCTGTCCCCCACATGCAGGATCAGATGCTGACACTGCTGCCTTGGAGACTGGGCTTTAAAGACTCAGCTCTCCCCTGGAGATGGGAAACGGAGCAACGCTTGCTGCTGCATGACCAGTGGGCTTGCATTGCACGTACGACACACGCTACTCACGATGTGCATTGGAGCACACACACACAGATGCCAATGTAGGTTAAAATGATTAACCCCTTACTTCTGCTGAATAACCCAAGTCTAAAAATACATATTTAAAAAACCGACAACAAATCTGAGGACTTGCCTACGAATAGTTGAGAACTTTCAACGTTTTGGCAAATATGGAATTTTTTTGCAAATTGAAATTGGGTATAGAATTTCTGTTGAGCAGAATCGGGCCAAATCACGGGAAGAACTGCAGTTGTGATGTACTGCTTTCATGACTGTCACTTATATAACACCAATAGGCTGTTATATAGACGCTGATAGGCTATGTTGATATAGGCCAAACTGCACCTTATGGAATATTTTACAGACCGGGTTTTCTTATCAGATTCCACTGTGGGTTTTATCAATGCAGGAGTCAATTGTTATGACTTCAGAATTTTGGTAGATTGTCAATATACCCCTCTTGTATTTGCAATATTCCTAGTATGAATTGTAGCTAATATGCTTAAATTGATGTATAATATTGCTTTTTATCTGGACAATGATTTAGCTTTTTCAAAATTGCAACATACATATGTGTACACTTAAAAAAAAAAGTGTAAATAAAAAAATAGCGATAACTAATGATTAAACGTTGTTCAATGGCAATTTTATGCGGACCAAAAATAGTCCGTCAAAGGGTGAGGATGTTTTTCTCCATTTCCAATTTCTTATTGTGAGAATGATTGTGGAAGGGCGTTAAACCCAGTTACAGAACCGAGGTGTGGAAACAGATCAATAGGAGGGAAGAAGGACGATCTGTATAAAGGCTGAACGTTATAAACTCGGGCCTTCGGTAAAAAAAAAAAAATCCCTTATTTATGTAATCCTGTTTTTCTATTTTTGCGTTGCAGTTTTCCATTGGCTCCCAGCATATTATCGTCTGTCTACTGGTGTCCGACTGAAGTTTAACGCTAAGCTGCTGTATGTGAACTGAGACGTGTCCCACTTTCACATAATCGGTGTGCCTGGAAACGGGTCTCTTGCTGATTCATTCACATGCAGACATATAGCCTGTGGCAAGGAGCATGAGAACAGGATTAAAGAGGCTTTATTGCTAACTTTCCACACAGAACACACTTAATGGAGCTTGCATTGCAGCTGGTTCCATTTGTTTTGCTTATACGCAGATTCGCTCAGATATTATTTTGTTGGAGAAAATATGTGTCCAAGGTTTACTGTTACGTTACGTTCACGTCAGTCGTCATTTGCAGTCAGAAGGAGTGGAGTTACCCTGCACTGGTGTTAGTTTGCGGCGAGGAGAATATCTGCTTTGAGCATTTATCAGAGGTACCCTAACCCTAACCCTAAGTTAGGCGTAGTAATGTATTAAGGCTATCAATTCAATTACTTTCCAATCCCTCATCTTAATTTATGATCCTCATCCCAAGTCATAAAAGTTTGAATTTAGCCCAAATTCCAGAACACAATTGGGAATCATTCATATGAATGTAAAAGGATGAGGAGAATTTTGTGGGAATCTATGAGTGGCCAGAAGCACTCCACCAAATTACGTTGAAATATGACTGACACGATAATGTGGATGACAGCTGAATGAATGCATTACAAGTTAAGGTCAGAAATCCAGTATAAGGATGCTTTTGTGTTAACTAAATGTGTTCTGATGGCTTATTCCACTGCTTCGGTCTGGAAAAGGTTATCACTTTTAGTTATCACTAAATTATATTCAACGAGTTTGTTCCAATTTCCTGTCATTATTATTAATATGGATAATCTAATTTGTTGGCCGCCCGGAATTACAATCGATGCCCAAATCCGCTTGCTCCAAATCAGCCTTCTGATCTTCAGTGTGCTTGATCTGGTAATTAATTAATCTCATGTTTCATTTAGAAGGGGCAGAGCTTTTATGGAATCATTTTCCACAGTGAAGTCCCTGCTTCAACTTGCTAGAAAAGGCTCTTAGACGCAGGGTAACTCTTTAAACACGGCCAATGCTAACCGACGTGTTTAGACCTTGACAATGCTAAAAACGGTTTCAGACATGGACAATGCTTTTTGACCTAAAAAAAAGCTTTTCTGTATTTCTATCACTGGGCAAAGTGTGTGCCGATGTTCTGGGGATGTGGTTTTGTGTTCGCCAAGGTCACCCCTGCTGTCTGAAGTTACGCCTGTGGTTTTTATACACACACACAAAATGATACGCAAGGACATTTTTGTTGAAAATTGAAAAGTAAATTCCTCGTGCTAAACTAATCTGCTAATATAGCTTACCGTCATGAAATCTCTATGATCCATGGTCTGTTGATTGTACTCAATAGGTCAGCTGTATCTGAATCTTTTTGCAAGGTTTCTTTATTCTCATGTGCTATTGGATTCAGAAACAATGAAAATTCCAGCTGGGACGGGTTTATTTTCCCCTCACAATGCTTTGATCATCTAAATTATTGCATCATCCACATAGGAATTTAGGTTTTTTCAAAATCCGTTTTTTTTAAATCCAATTTTTATTGAATCTTTTTTTTAATTGAATTTATTGAATAGTCTTTGATTAAAATGTAAAAACACTGCATGCTTATAAAACTCAACCAGAGAGGAACAAATGTACTGTTCATTTAATGTTGCTTTTAAATTTTTAAGGCTGGGACCAAATCAAAACTTATTTGGCAGCCTGCTAATTGCACTTTAAAAAGCTATTCAGTGGCACTTTCTTTTGACGAATAAAATAAATAAGATGCTTACAAAAAGAAGAAGACCCAATTTAATAACATTTTATTAAATGCAATTAGTGGGTTATCAGTTTTGATTTGGTCCCTGTCTACTTTAGTATACTTTTTCATGAAGTCTGTTTATTTTAATTTCCGCAATACATATAGGCCCATTTTCATGGGCTCAGAATGTCATTTTCACTAAAACATTACATTCACAGGCACAGTTGAAATACTGCATTCGCCTGACTCTTATTTTGCATCCAGTTTATCAATAGCCGAGGAGTTTTCTCTCTCGTTGGTATCACAATTTCATTCACCTGACTCTTATTTTGCATCCAGTTTATCAATAACCGAGGAGTTTTCTCTCTCGTTGGTATCACAATTTCATTCACCTGACTCTTATTTTGCATCCAGTTTATCAATAACCGAGGAGTTTTCTCTCTCGTTGGTATCACAATTTCGTTGGTGTGTATTTCCCCCCGGCATGTCTGTAATGCATGTGACTCAGGAACAAGGCAAACTCCTAAAACCAGCGCCATTTGACCCCCCCCCCCCCCCCCCAACCCATTGTCACCGGTTCCCTGACGATTTTTCTGTCCTGTTGGAGTTACATTAAATACATACATACTGCATACGTAATAAAGGTCACTGTATTGAAGTCAGTATATTCCTCTGCCCCTCCCCAGAAGGACATATTAACTATTATCCTGGCTCCATAATTCATTCCACTCGAGTTTGAGATGATAAAAAAGTACGGTTTGATAAGAATTCCTTACGGCCAACATGCGCATTTTTTATCTCTCAGCATCTCAAAAATAAAAGATAAATATTCAGTTATTCACAACAGAGTAAAATCTTCCTTAAGTCTTGCGGCTCTGTTGTATAAAAGCCTTCAGTCATCCTATCCAGAGAACCTAAATCGTAACAAGTTAGAAATGTCGTTGCTAGGTAACCTGTTGCCAGGTTATTAGAAGCTACCAAAATGATAATATGTTCAGTAGCTTTTAAAAAAAAATTTATTTAGTAATTATTCTGTTTTCTTACTTCTCCACCATTATCCTCTATGTTGCTGGTTGTGAATGGGTGACTGGAATATTTGCACAATTTTTTTTTTAAATAATCAGGCAGCTTCAGGCATGAACCGTTTAGAGTACCACGACACAAGTTGTGATATATATCATCTTACGTTGATATCATAAAACTCGTCTCCAATTTAACGAGTATGCTAACATTTTTTATTTGCATATTTGGAGTAATGGAGGGGAGAAATGGGATTAGAACATTTACATTTTGGGCTCGTTTGCAGGATGGCTGAAGAATTCTTATTTGTCTGGGCTCCTGCTCACTGGATCATACCACGGGTCACAGGTGGGGATAACTTTAGAACTCCACCAATTAATAAAGATGGACCGACGTTGTTGTTCTTAGTAACCTTTTTTCTCCTCCCCCTGAAGCAGAACGTTCCTGCAGTGGCAACGCCGTTACCCGGCTTCAAAGAGGCTGTAGAATGTTTGGACCGGTCCGATCAGCCTCCTTGTTTCTGCAGAAAATAAGGCAGGCAGCTGAAAAGGTGTTGTCATACAGTGGAGCAGAGTCAAAATGTCTGACATGTTTCAGTATACCGGGGTACGTTGTTAGGCTTATCGCGGTTACCTGGGTCGCCGGGCCGCTGAGCGATAGCCATGGGAGGTCCACGCTTACCCAGAATGCACTTAACGAGGCCAGCTGGTTTACTGCCCACTGGGCTCGAGAGAAGCCTTCCTACGCTGAGACAACCTGGCTTTGCATGTCTGTGAAAACAAAACATGTGGCCCCGGGGGTTCCCACTGGGGCGTGGCACTGCACTTCTTTTGGGGCGAGGTGATCAACGTGACCGCTCACCTGCTCAACGTCTATTTGCCTTTTGTGGAAAACAGATAGGAGATAATGGCAGGAGTCAATGGAGTGGTGCTTCAGAATCAATAAGTCACTTTCTGTAAAGAAGCCCCGCGGATTCCTTTGACATTATAATGAACAATTTAATAAATATTTTCACAGCCTGTTGAACTCATTCAAAAGAGTCTTCTATCTGAGGTTATAACATAACATAAAATGTGATGTTTCAGTTAATTCAGTATCGAAACATTTGTAATGTATTTGTAATTTGTGTAGACAGCTGAATAAAAAATGCAAAACCCCTATTTGTTTAGAATGAATCGAAACATCTTATTATTATTAATATCCTTAAGATATTTAAAAGGAATTTTTCACCTCATCCTGATCTATGGTGGATAAGGAGGGGGTAGCTTTGGGCCACTAGTTATACTATTACTCAGTAATTCTGCGGCTTTGTATCAACTTGTCAGACAGGAATATATCTCATTTGTAAGATTTCATGGCATTAAAAAAATTTAAGCCTCTGAAGTATTATAGTTCCAAAGAAATTAAATCATATTTAATGCCTAGGAATTTAGGAATAAATAAAACTGCATTACGGATGTCAGCTGAGACTTTGTTATTCTGTGAAAGTGCCCTTGAGACAGTGTATATCTCTGTTCAATGACTCTGAACAAGGTTTTTCTCATATTCCTTGAAACTATTGAATTGATTAAGAATTAACATGTTAAATGAATGCAATAGTTTGCATTGTGCGTTACTAAGCCCATGGTTTTGGAGCTCTGTTTGGGAGGATGGCATTTAAGGAGTGTTATTTGTGTCAGGTGCCAGGCATGGTAATGATTTGATAAATTACTGCTGGTTTCTGCATGGGTTTGCTGCGTTATAAAAGTTGCTGGAGACCATTGTGGGCCAAATGATCCGTTCAGAGAGGTTTGTGTTGACCAATTATACACTGATTTGGCCTCTATTAAGTAACTTTGACCCTGTCTTCACTATGTATTTAAATCACAATCGTTGACTTTTAACTGTATTAAGGCCCAATCTGTACTATGTATTAACCACAATAGTTGACTTTTAACTTTATAAAGGCCTATCTACACTATGTATTTAAACCACAATAGACAGACTGTAGACCACTCCAGACTACTTACACACCATGCACACTCATTTCAACAGCCACTGGGAAATCTCAGTCCCGATCAAATTAAGTAGGAATTTTTAAATTTAAAAAATCCATATTGGCATGTTTTGCCAGTCAGAGTTGGGCACCGCAAATACTGTACAACAAGTCCAGCATGAGTAACCAACTTTTGTTGTATTGTAAGTTGATGGAGCCTGTGCACAGCTTTGAGTATTTCACTGTTGTCTTCTCTGTTACTGCCTTCCTGCAGCTTTGAAAACAAAATGCACAAGAAGCGTGTTCCGCAACCCATGGACTCCATCCCTTAATGTTGATAAACGGCATTTGTGAATCGCGGGATTCGCGCGGGATTCGCGCGGGATTGTGCAGAATGGCGTTGCTCTGTGAGTGCACGGGGAAGCAGCAACCCCCGAGACATGCAGAAACGCTCTCGTGTGTGGGCGCTTTGAGCAGGGTTAATTAGATGGTAATCTCAACATCGGTTCTGTAGTGTAGACAGGGCCTTTGGTTTTAGCCAGAGTGGTGTTTTTTAAGCTCCTGCAGGCTACTTACAGATTCCCACAAACACTTCAGCCCCAGCGAACCCGATGCTGTGCTTGTTCGACAATCACTACCCCTGAACCTGGGGAATTCTGGGACCTGGGTCATAATATGCCAGTTTGGTACCACATGCATGAACAGTTTGGTCAAGAATGGCTTCATTTGACCCATAATAAGCGTAAAAAATAGACTATATTATGATGCATCAAAATATTTCTTATTTTAAATCTTTTGCGACATTGTGACATTCATGCTCTTTGGCTCTGTCCCTTCATTAGAATTGAGGTTGTGCTAATTTCGCTGTATCAGAATGCTTAGCTTGTGATATAGTTTGCTAACTGGCTTTGTTGCACCATTGTGGATACTTATTCTGGGGACAGGCTTCTCTGCACCCTTCGGTGGTGCTGATATTTGGGACCCAGAGCCTTGTTCTGAGAGCACTCTTCCTGCCAGCACCTGTGCATTACACCTGGAAACCCATAATAAGAGTCAGTTCAGTCAATTCCAGCGCCTATGATTGGACGTAGCATTTTCTATGAGCTTTCCCGCTGTTATGGAGGGATCCCAGTTGGGGCCGTGCCATTATTCGCTAGCCAATTTAGATGCAAAGGATGCTCTTCGCGGCAATGATTGTGGGGTGATGAGGATACGGACATTTTAAAATATATGTCCTCTTTTGATTGACTTTCTTTCAACAGACCTAGTGTATGTATGTGACCTCAAAACCCATTCTCAACTCTGCCGGCAGCCGGCATCAGCTACTCGTTCCCTAGCAACCTGCTGACTGTTGTCAGTTAACTCTATTTTTGGTTTGGTTCTGTACTTTTCTGATTATTTTCTTACACATGGGAATATATGAGCATGTGAGTGGACTATTCAGCTTATCTCGTCACTACAAGCATTTTTATGGTTAGCCTTTCATGTGAAACAAGTGTAACGTGTGTACAAGGCATGACACTGTGTCAGTATGAATTCTCCAGCAAATGCCATAGCTGAAAACATTTCACCGGCTGCGTATCTGTGTACCATAATATATACCATGAAAGGGGTGTTATTAGCAATGTTGTTATATAATATGCAATGTTAGCACTGCAGTCTCGCTGCATTTCAGGAATTTTTGCAGCTTGTAAATTTTGCATGTCGGTCATGTCATCCATTCATGTTTGTGTGAGAGTGAAATGATGGATCTCGGCGATTCTGGTGGAGGTTTCTAGTGGAGGTTTTGGGTGGAGGTTTCTGGTGGAGGTTTCTGGTGGAGGTTTCTGGTGGAGCTTTCTGGTGGAGGTTTCTAGTGGAGGTTTCTGGTGGAGGTTTTGTTGAAACTGTGAAACTTTGAGTTTGTTAAAATATGGTGAATAAAAGGCCTAAACCCTCCCCCAATGCGACTCACGGACCCAGCACACCCTCGCGTGCTACACATGGTTTTTTACTTTGTGATTTTTTTTACACTTATGTCACAATAAGGTGGAACACGATCCTGGTCATCCTGTCTGGATTTTCTCCATAAAATAAAAATCTGTAAACTGTAAAGTAGCTCTACCATTGCATTTTGAAGTAATTAAATTGCAATTGAAAAAGAATTGTAAACACGTACTTCAAATTAGTTTTATATTTGCATTCTAAAACATATTTACAAATCAAGACTGTAATATGTGTGGGGCTCAGCCACCAATAGGGCTGGATAAGAGTCGTGACCCAGGTCACAAACGCTCAGTGAAGCGAGGCAGAGGTTCGAAAACCATTAATTTAAATGCAATTAAACATGACATAAAGGGCTCTGTGCGAGCATGTGTTAAATACTGTTAAAGTGAAACACGAGAAACAAAAAACTGTTAAACGGTTTTCCGATAAGGCTTAAAGTTGTTCTGAAAGCAAAGAGTGGCCCAACATCTTATCAGTTAATAAATATTAACATATTGCTATTGTTTCTATTATTTTGTCTACCTCCTGTACAACCGTGTGTGTGTGTGTGTTTGTGTGTGTGTGTGGGTGTGCGTTTGCGTGCGCGTGTGTGTGTGTGTGTGTGTGTGTGGGTGTGCGTTTTGCGTGTGTGTGTGAGTGCATGTAAAACTAG
Source organism: Hiodon alosoides (assembly GCA_025775065.1). Lineage (NCBI taxonomy): Eukaryota > Metazoa > Chordata > Actinopteri > Hiodontiformes > Hiodontidae > Hiodon > Hiodon alosoides. The sequence continues at coordinate 18,585 of JAOYSI010072530.1, forward strand.
TTTAGAAATGACAAAGTCTTACATAAATATCATGCATTTCCTGGAAATGAGATGCACACAGTGTACAAATAGGCATTAATTCAAGGCCGCTGAATGCTCTCCACTTGCTCTGATGGGAATTCAGATATCAGTGGTTGCAGTGGAACAAAATGGCTGGGGCTGATATCATTTTCTTCTGTCATGCCTGACCTAATCGATTTTGCGCAGGACACGGAACGGAACAATAATTTCGGCGAGAGTCACACGTTCAGTTGGCGAGCTTTGTTTCAGCCAGTTGAAGCTGAACAGACAGACTTTCATTTGGCCGTCAGTAGACGTCGCACGGGAGGCCTCTGCAGAGCAGCCTGCGATTGGCTGATGTGGGGAAGACTCGGGAGTGAGGAACAACCGTGGGCCAATCCGGGTATGTGTTTGCGCTGCGTCGCACTTCATGGCCCCTTTCCTCCTCAGTGCAGTGTCTGGAGATGACAACGAAGAGGAAGCTCATCGGTCGCCTGGTGCCCTGCAGATGCTTCCGGGGAGAGGAGGAGGTCATCTCCGTTCTGGACTACTCCCACTGCAGTCTGCAGCAGGTGCCCAAGGAGATCTTCAGCTTTGAGCGCACGCTGGAGGAGCTGTATCTGGATGCCAATCAGATAGAAGAGCTGCCCAAGGTGAGCAGAACCAGCGCTGGTTAAGGGTGAAGGAGGCCACTGTTTTAGAGATGATGTAAATTCTGACATTTAATACCTTTTTTTTTCTTCTTCTGCTTTTGGCTTTTAAAGTGACAAGCGTTTAACTCTCAGACCATCTCCAGAATTTTACTCTAAATATTTTCATTACCACGAGGGCCCATATGGCTAGGGTGTTGGAATTAGGTCATGACTTTAAATGAAAACATTTAATTGTTTTAAGTCCGTTTTTTCCTGTGACCTTTCAGTGAACCTTTCACTTTTTTTTTTTGTGCCAACACTTCTAAAAGAGCCTCGCGAAGGTTCTGCAGCTGAATCAGCACCCTGGACAGGGAACAGTGGAAGTTCTGCGTTTCACACAGCATTTGGACTGATTTAAAGATGAGATGCAATCAGTGGTGGGCAGCCACAGGGGTGTGAATGCTAGTGTCAGTTTAGCATCCAGCAACATTTCTCATTAGCCATGCAGAAGCAATGTTCCTATGCACTGCTGCTAGTCTGGTTATGACTTGATTTTCAAAGTGAAATGCAGCTAAGTACCGTAGTGTTTGGCTTTTTTTAGCCAAAAACCGTGTGTTTCACTTAGTGACTATCAAGACCAATAGCAATTTAAAGTGAAAGTTTCATTCTCAAGTCCTGGACGGTGACATGTTGGATAAACAGTGACAACCTTTCAGTTTGCTATCTAGTTGGTCTAAAATGCCTGATATATGCCACTCCATTAGTACTTAATTTAGCAGCTGACAAGCGACATTATATTCCATTAAACTGGTCCCTCTTTCAGGCTTTCAGTTCTTCTGCCAGGCTGCTGCAACGTTTGTTAACCACTACTAGTCACTGATCAAGCAGCCTATTCCACTTCTGACCATCTCTTTTCAGGCAGTATCATCTATGACTGACCACCCTGTCAGGCAATAAAATCAACTACTGACCATCTCCTGTCAGGCAGACTCATCCACTACTGAACACTGTCCAGACAGTAACATCTATTGTCAGAAAAACTGTCAGGCAGACTCATCCACTACTTACAACTGTGCAGACAATAACATCTACTGTCAGAAAAACTCATCTACTGTTGACCATCTCCTGTCAGGCAGACTTATCCACTACTTACCACTGTGCAGACAGTAACATCTACTGTCAGACAGACTCATCTACTATTGAACATCTCCTCTCAGGCAGACTCATCCACTACTTACCACTGTGCAGACAGTAACATCTACTGTCAGACAGACTCATCTACTATTGACCATCTCCTCTCAAGCAGACTCATCCACTACTTACCACTGTGCATACAGTAACATCTACTGTCAGACAGACTCATCTACTATTGACCATCTCCTGTCAGGCAGCCACAACTACAACTAACCATATACTGTCAGGTCTTTAGGCTAAGACTGTATATTATTAAACACTCTGCTCTGCATGGCTATGTGTAGCACAATTGCTAAACATACAGTTTACCCCTGGTGATTTTTTTTTGTCTCTTGGGCATAATGAGTCTACTCTTGGAAAGAATTTCCATGAAGACGCTGTGCTTGGACGGTGTTCAGCTGTGTACTGCCTGTGTTCTGAAACCCATAGATGAATACTAATTATGTCGTCTTGGAATTGGTGGAATTCTCCCACAGATGACAACGATTATCTAGATTACCTATTACATGAATTGGTTGTTTAAATGGCATCCAAGTTTAGAGTAACTGTTGTTTAGTGGAATTCCACAAGGCAATCCTTTATATTTGAATTGTATGTTGTTGGACATGACAATAGACTTAAAACAATGTAGCAAAATTTATACAGAACCAAAATTTAAAAGCTTTTAATAAAACATGAAATATAAATTCCTCATATGCACTTTTGGTCAGTGCCAAAAAAAGTAGCTTTTCCCCAATGATACATAAAGCACTACTGGCTGAGTGTTTAGTGCTGGTGACTGTGGCAACCGTGGTCCTGGTTTTGAATGGACCAATCTGCGTGGAGTTTGCATGTTCTCTGCATGCAGGTCAGGTTGATTGGCCACTGTGTGTGTGTATGTGTGTGTGTGTGTGTGTCTGCCTGTCTGTCTTTCTCCTGCCCAGCGTTGGACTGGTGCCCCGTCCTGGGTAGTGC
>JAOYSI010072531.1:0-10689 GCA_025775065.1 Hiodon alosoides
AGAGAGAGAGAGAGAGAGAGAGAGAGAGAATATTTATTGCAGTCTTGCAGACAAGTGATTGACAAGATCCAAGTTTATTATGTGTAAAACAGATCAAGATAGCTTAAACTAATACGAAAAGATTGCATGTGTTGAAAAACAACCATACGGGAAACCAATTATACTAAAATGACATACTCATTACTCAGCTGTTACATTAGACTTGTATTATAAATAAACACCAATGCATTGCCTGCGGTACAATGTCAATCGTGGGGAGATCGCTGTAGTTTTTTTACGACACAAGTAACAAACTCATTAAGAGGCTGCTAAGAGAATTCACCAGGAGATTACTTCTTTTTCTTTAATGATAGAGGTCCCATAACAATCTGGGACAAATGATTAACACAGAGGAAAATCCTTCTTTGCAACAGCAGAATTGTAAAACATGATTCACATATATGGAAAAAAGACTCAACCAGACAGATGTCTAGCCCACAAATAAACAAGAATTTGACATTTTTCAAATATCATATATGATGTTAATATACCAGTGTTGGACTCAGTAACGCAGAGCAATAGCTTGAGCACCTTTGGAAGGCCTCTGGAAGGACCACATTAAAGGAACACACCCAAATCTGGTACACAGAAGGACATAGCTAAAAAAGTGATGCCTGGGTATTAGTTAGGACCAATGAGTACTGCCTTTTTAATAAGAGCCCAGAAGTTAACCTCTGCTGTTTCCAAGTAAAACTGCAGAAACCGTTTTTGACTGCTGTTGTACTTCAAAACAGCCAGCTATGTCTATTAATTTAAGAGCAAGTTTTATGGAAATATCTGGCAGTCTGTCTAGCTCTGGAATTGACAGTGCAATTCAAGCAAAGACAGCCAACACCCTCAGATGTAGGAATACCATGGCGATGTTAATCCAATGTTAAATAAATGCATAGTGGGTAATATTTGAAGCTCATATAGTATGCCTTATTGATTTAGGAACTTTCCTACTTGTGTAGCAAACATTGAAAGTTAAACATCCCGTCACATACATATAAAAAGGGGCTTGTTAAAAAAGAAAAAAACCAAAATGTTTAATTATCCTGTCCATCCAGCTTATGCCTTTTGAGAACAGCTACCAACAGCAGCTTTCATCCGTTTTAAATCTTCCTCTTGGGACACAGCTTCCTCAACCCCCATACACCAATTGTTCTCCTTACTTTTCATAGTGTCTTTTACTTGATTGGCTACCTATGTGAACTATACACCACTGGCCCTCAACTTCTTTGCTGTCACCGCTAACTCCTTATTGGTTGAATGAGCTACACCCTATAGCAGACACGGCAGAACCACCCAACACATTGCATTATTGCTAGAAAAATAATCAAGTTTTAGAACCCGATATTCACATTGCATACCAGTCACCAACTCCTCCAAATTTTAAATAAGGAATTTGTAACGTACACACCGGTGTCTGCTTTACTTGTTAAGTCTGTAGATCTCCTTGCCAGTAAATGTATTATGGAAGTACACTTATAACAAATTAAATTATTTCAATACAACATAGACACAATCTTTACCGAGAGCATGCTGCTTTCCTTAAAATTAGCTTTTATAAATTCGATGAAAAGCCTTCATAATTTACGTCTCCCAATTTAATTATACCAAACGACAAATTTACAAAACTGATCACGTGGAGATGGTAACAATTCAGAAAAAATATTTACAGGACGCACTAAAACAGGTACTTTTAAAATATGCCAATGTTTGTCGACGTGACATTTCTAAACATTTGGATTAATTTCGTATTGGAAGATAAAGTTGAGGGACAACCAAGAACCGTACTAATACAAATATAAATAATAAGTAAATATGACTCAAATTTCGCCATTCAATGTTAGCTACATTTTATTGACTATGTTAACACACCGGTTCCCCAAAATAAGTTATTTCCACAAGTTATTGTGTCGGCATAAGAGCATTGATTAAAGTGCATCTAGTTTACTACCTTAAGCAACGTTAATAAAGTTTTAATACTTGAGTTTATCATCAGTTATAATAAAAATATTTGAAAATATCCTATATCTTAAGAACATCTGGTTGCGACCGCAGCTAGTTTTCTTAGCCATACTTTGCTCAGGGGAAGGTCAAACAACATCCCACTAGTTGAACATAATAATGATTAGAAAAACAAACAAGCCCTGTTTTACTTTAATCACCACTCACTTGACATCATACATTTTACAACTGTAGAGACGCACGTTTAACTCTTTAAGACAGCGGTACAGTAATCAACAGTATCGAGTCGATAAGGGAGAGAAGCTTTAACGAAATTTGCTGAGTGCGTTTGCGATTTCCTCGTAGCCATTTCTTTAAAACAAAAAAACAAAAAAACAAAAAAAGCCTAATAGATGGTAGCGATTTCCTCCACTGGGATCACACCCAGATTCAAAGACTATCCCTTCAGATCACAAAGTCGCGTCGTGCGCAGACTTGCACCTGACTTTATCACTGACCATCAGCAAGTTTTTTTTTTGTATGTCAAATTACCTCAACACTTAACTGACAGGCTAAATATGCAAATTGATTAGATGTACCAACTATAGAAAGATCGAGTTTTCATAATAAATCGTCAAATAACTTCCAAGTATATAGCAAAGCTCCCGCGGACATTCGTCTTCGCCTCACGTATGTATCCATTTGCAGGTTTCCACTGTGTGCAATTTAACACTTTACAGGTACTTAATAAACGCACTAATATATGTAGAGGCCTTACTTTCCGGCATATCGAAACTCCAAAACTACAAGTTTTTCTTCATTTTTTAGATCATGCAGTAAGTTACCATCTACCTACCACGTTTCAATTAACTTAGCCTACATACCTTTTCAGGAGAGACAGCGTGCAGAGTACAAACAGCTCGTGCAGAAATTAAGTCCTAGTGTTAATCTAAAATAAAATCTATCAATAATTTGTAACGATCATACAGTATAATTTCATTGCAATTTGTTATCTGCAACTTCCCTCTACCGGATAGTTGAGTTGTGCCGTATTGCTTAGTCTCGTAAACAAGTATTGTTCCGCCATAAAACATAGCGCCATTCAATTAGTAATAATCTAACTACAAAACAGAAGGGTTGCTGCGATCAAGAAGCCCTACCTATAACTTTAGAAAAGGTCTGCAAAACCGCAATTTAACCTTTACTATAAACATTAAATATTTAATCCATTTAAATTTCGTCAGAAAATGCTAGAGATGGTCTGAATCCTTCCGCGTGTAGATGATGAGAAGCAGGAAGTAAAAGGACTACTGTTAAAAGGAACGGTTACTTTCCATCATACAATTTGACATATATTTTGCATTTTTATGCCCTTTAATTTACAGAGCGTTATAGCAAACAAAACGGAATGCCTCTGACTTTCTGCACCAGCTGGTCACCCACATTAGTCTTTGGAGTTTAAGGGAGCGTGCGCAGCGTCACCACTTTCGATACTGTATGACCCCACTGAATGCAATGCTCATGTCAATTCTGGCTTGATGGCTTAAACTGCGAGCCATTAAGTTCACTTTAAAATATTTTATTGTGACCACTATTCACTAACTCTATGTGACACGATAGCCATTAAGGAATTGGATCTTACTCAAAATTAGACATACATTCGCGTCGAAATTTAAATAGATTGAATCTTTGATGTTCATATATATATATACTTACATAAAAAACAAATATAATATAATACATAGTTATATATTAATTTAATAATTTTGTGCATCAACTTTCTTTGTTCACCTAAATCAGCAGTCTGCCAATGGTAATATAAGGTTAAAACGTCCTCCAAACAAAGTTACAAAGCATAAACTGACAGACACACATCTACTATTCAATTTTTTTCAACATCTAGTTTTTCATCTAAGTTTGCAACTACATATAATCTACTATTGAGTATTTGGAAAGAAACAACTGTGAAATAAGTCCTTCAAGTTCCACGTTTAAAAAAAAAAGTTTTATTTTATTTCGCAGCAATTGGTTTATATAAGCATAATGTTTAAATTAGTTGCTTTATTTATTAAGAACCGAAATCATGTCTAAACATACCAAGCTTGCCTTTGGATACACGTCCACCCCGAAAACCAAACGAATATCTTAAATCGACCTACTTGACACGTATCTACATTAAAATGTAATCAATATTTACCTCAACATTAAATTACCGAAGTATTACAACATGACATTGTCTATACAGCTGTTTATTACACGTAATGGTCAGTTCGGTGAGGGGGTTTCTTCAGTACAGTTATGTTGCTCTCACTTTGTTGTAGTGCGTGCATGACTTTTATATTCTGGGCAGCTTCGGAAAACCCGTGGGCGGTTTTTGTCTATGTAGCTTTTAATTAATTGCATGGGGAATTAAAGGTCGGCTCGATGTTTTATTTTTTTTATTTTTTAGCTGTGTTATGTTGAACTCTTTAGTTATACTCTGCTTGTAATTTTCTTCTTCTATTCACCTTCGGCTCTTCGGTGAAAAAGACGGCTCTGCTCGGGATTAATGAGGTTAATGACAACGCGTTATTAATCGGTTCTAATTGTTAATATGATATAAAATATATATTTTTAGTGGTTTAATGAATCAAAGTACAGACCCAGACGTTCTGTCTCGTTCCGGCTTTTACCTCATCCCAATTTACTCTGCTGCATGGATCGTTCCGTTCAATTTATAATTTAGTTAGTTAGAAGACGCTATTATCCAAACCGACTAGCGCATCTTATAATTATGATTCTTAGATTACCTCATAGATGTATTCATTGCAAACTAGAGTGACCATGAAAAATGGTAGGATCACGGCACTCCTGTACAACGGCTATTTACTCCAACCATCAAATGGATGAAATTGATTTTATCGTTTAATTCCACAAGGTGTCACTGTCACTGCACATGTAAAATAAAATAAAAACCATGCCATGTTTAAATAAAGCAACGATTAAAGTATTTTGCCAATTCCCTCATTATCATAAATAGGCCTAAACGTATTGCACAAGATCTGTCAAGAAAAAAAAAATTGGAAAAAAGTACACATGCAAGAAAAGTCATATTTATAAAGCTAATTATATAATTTATTTATCCTTGTGTTTTTCCCAATCTTAATTCATTATCATGTTTTTTTTTTTTTTTTTTTTTTTCCGATCCATGCTTTTGGATAACTTCACAGTCATTACTAACTGAGGAGTACAGCATTCTAAGACCTTGCACAATCAATCAGGAAGTACCATGAAGAGAAGCCGCATGGGCGTGGATTACTTTTACCCTCTTTCTAGTTGCACAACCAAAGTTGAGAAGAACTATCGGATTTATTTACATTTTTCTTTTTCAGTGGCATCAGAAGACGAAAGCATTTGGCCGATACGCGTTTGAGAAAGGTAGGTTTGAGGAAATAATCCCTGATGAAATGGTTAACAAATGACTGTGAATTGTGAATTACCTGTCGTAATTTAAGGAAGATGGTGGGGGTAGTGCGGGGTCTACCTGCCGTACTAGGTAACACTGAATATAAATCAAATTGATTTTATTAGTCCTGAATTTAAATGCTTGCCTCTGTAAAATGTAATATCGATTATTTTTGTAGTCTTACTAGGCATCACAAAGGGATCCGTACCACCTAACCGTTTCGGTTGGATCTGTAACAGCGTTCTTAACCCGAGGCTTGTGATTTTAACTCAAATTAATGGTTCGAGATAAGTTTGTAGTGTGTGTACAACTACTTGTTCTTAAGAATTACTTGTAAGAAATGACAGTATTTGTATATGGTAGAGGGTTCTTTCTTTGTTATTATTATGTTTTTTATTTAATTTTTTTTTTTTATGTTTTCCTAACAAGTTGACTATGAGATAGATAAACATTTTGTTTAATGATAATGCTTGATTTGTTTGAAATTGTGATGCTGGGGTTTGGCTTTGATTGTTTAAATCTTCTCATTAGGACGGCAGTAATGTGGAATCGTTTTGGAGATCGGTATTTATTTATGGTTTAGCCCAAATGTCACTGTTTTTTAACGGCTGCGTTTTGGTACATCTATTTGTACAGATTGGGTTGGGTTGCATGAACGTAGTTACGAATAGTTTTCAAGGTTATTATTTGGATTGCATTATTGTTTTTGCATTCAGTTTTTTCTATTGTCTGAAGTTTTGATACATTTTTGTTTGTTATTGTTTTAAATAATAAATAAATAACAAATGTAAGTGATCATGCACATTCCAGCATCATGTGGTATAGAGTTAATAGGTTTATATCCTTTCATGTATTATTCCCTCCCGTCTGAGGACCAATGTTAGAGGCCATACTGGGAAATTGCCACTGGCTCCTACTTTTTTGGCAGAGCTCATCAACCCTTGCAATAACTATTCATATAAACTGCAGCTGCAGCTGGTTGAAAAAAACAACTAACTCACTCTGAAAACTTTGCATACATTGCCTGCTTTTCCGTATATGTCCGTAAATTCAAAGACAATTCTGCAGAAAAAAACATGTTAAAGAAGTTGAAAATTGTTGGCACCATCATAAATAGTTGGAATTTGGGATTCAGTTTCAAGCATAAGGAAAATTTGTAGTCCTTGTAGTAAGTGTTATGCATCATGTTATATAAATAATGTTGATGGATAAAGTTCAACAAGACCTAGAAACATTTCAGGATATCAGTTTCTGATAAATTAGAATCTCAAAATCTGTTCCTTATAATGGATGCTACCTCATCTTGGTAGAAGTTTATGTGCACAACAAACAGCGCTTCTTGACCGAATGATCAAAAGGTGTTAATAAAAACATTTAAGTTGCATTCTAAAAATCCTTTATTTTTAGTCATTTAATTTGATTAACCCTACTTACACATCAAGCCTCCTTGGTGGAGGGGCTACAATTATTGGATTCTTTTGGTTATCACATTTTTGGTTTGGGTTTTGTATCTGGTATTAGTGTATCGTTCAGTGATGGGAAATTGCACTAAAACATATAGACAAGCTAAGTAGATACATTTTGTATATGGATAGCTGTCATTCACTGTGAATACTCAGCCTTGGAATTTTTGTCATGCATTATCTTGTGATTTCAGCATTTGCACATCTTTGAGCATTTGCATAATTCGTTTGGGTTAAACTTCATTACGTTGACCAGTCTATATCCTAGTTCAAAAGTAACAATTATCCCTTGTCTAGTACTTCTAGCTCTGTCGTTCATCATAATATCACACTGTATTTCTTCCAGAGTCATGCCTGAGTTTCATAACTTATTAACTCCTAACATGGAACAGGCACCATAGCAACTCATGTGCTGGCATGTATGCCTCATTGCAAGCACAGGTATGCGTCCCCTGCAAATTACAACACCAAATTCACTCTAGGCACACTGTGAGACTGTACATAGGCCGAGAGATTATATCTTTCAACATGTTGAATTTAAACTGTGACGATTGTTTAACTTGATCTGTTTTCATGCATGCAGAAATATATTGATTCAATTGTAACATTCCCATATTGTTTTTGTGCAGCCTGTCTTTAAAGTTATTGACATTCAAACAGTAAGGAAATTCCTTTTAATTTGACCACTAAATGTGAAACTTACTCCCTTTTCTTTGCTGTATATTATGAAGATGATTCTTATTTCACCAGATTATAATACATACATTTAATTACTGAATTTAATCAGTTGATATGACATGAATCATGTTATTTTGGTTTTTGAGGCCTGGAGAGAATTAGGTTTAGTCAATAACCATAGGACTATGAAGACACAAAACGGCATTTGCACACAGTAACTCAGCAGCATGAAAACAAGTGAGTTCCTTTAATCCAATTGTTTTGTTCAGTTTTTTCCACCCAGTGAGTCATTAGCTTCAAGTTTAACATACACCTAAGGTGGGTTTGTGATATTTGCTGATGCTGTCTGTTTTTCTAAGTTTTTTTTTTTTAAATATGTGAATAAACATTTTAATCTTGATCTCTAAAATGTCCTATCAACCCCAATCTATCCAAATTTACGGCTCTAGTGAGATGCATGTGGTAGGACTCTTGAAAACAGGCTAAAATGGGAAATATTCTTCTTTTATTAGGATTCTCCAATTATTTTGATATTATCTCACCAGTTACTAAAAACAAATATTCTCACTTTAATAACAGTGAAGCTGAGAGGAAACACTTGTTAGTGAGGGGCCTGGAGATGTCCGGCGATTGCTCTTGCAATCAAGTGCCACGGCTGTGCACTCCCAGTCACAATCTTGAGATGAACCTGCAAAATCCAGCTCATATGGCTCAGTCCAGGAGGCAGTAAACGGGGAATTTAGATTTAATTAATTAAAATAAATTTAACTGATTACGGGAAAAGCCGCTATACAGTCTAATTCCATGTGACCCTTTGCAATTTGTAGTTAGCTTATTATTGAAAATGTTTTATTTCAATCGGGGAAAAATCTTTGAAAGCTTTGAAATGGGAGATCTTTGCCCGCTCAGGTTCTTGTGACATGACAGAACTTGTGAAAAGAATGTTCAAAGCTCGGATATCTACTCAGTGGTAAGAATCAGCTGGGGCCTCCAATGCCGAATTTCCTATCAGATGGGGGCCAGATAATTAGTTGAAGCAGATTGGGTGGGATTTCTGACCCCCCCCCAAAAAAAAAAAATCCCAACTGTGAATACACCTAGGTTATTAACCAAATGTGTCAAACCAAATGTTTTGGAAGAACCTTTAACTTTATTTCTATCTATATTATTTTTTATCTAGATTTAAATTCTGTATTTCTAGTTAAATTGTCATAAAAGTAGAAAGCAGGGGATGATTATTTTATATGGGACTAACCATCGTTCACTGGCAATTTAAGGTAGGAGGGATTTAGTTGAAATGCTGTCGAAATGAAATCCCAGTTTATTCGTTGCCATCTTTTTATTTACCAATAAGTATTTTTGGATGATTTCTTTGTTATAACCATTCTCTTTTGCATTCAGCAAATATCTTTCATTGATCAGTAATATATAATGTAATTTCAATAAGAAGTGTTTCACCCATTACTACTGGAAGTTTAATCTATCAGCTTAGTGAAGGGTTTATTTAATTTTCATTAAGAGCAATTTGTCTTTGAGATGGCCATAATGGGAATTGCCAATAGTGTTTATCAATCTGCACTCAATGGGACTAGATATTGAATAGCATTTATCTAATAGCTGCAGTGTTATGGCAGTCAGTACCGTCTGTCTGAAAACTGTATCAAATGTTCCTAGTTTCCGCACTGTGCCACTTCCCTAAACATTTTCTTTAAAAACTCCAAAACAAAAAAAAGTATACCCCAGAGTTCCTCCTCTGACCCTGATTTTCCTTTTTACTGTCGACTAGGACATGTTTCATAGGACTCTATCTAGATCTACTAGAAAAAATATTTTATTTTACTCATTCAGACAATCTTAATACGCTGTTTTAAATTACTGTAATTCTCAGACAATACACCAGTGTGCTTAGTCTAGCCAATTGGAAAACCCTCACATTAACAAGCAAGCTGAACTACTTCTTCAGATGCAGATGCAGTAACTATGTGAAATTATTAAATGTGACTAAGTTTTTGTAGTTTGTGTCATTGTTTTGTTTGTTTGTTTTTTTTCCATATTCATTGTGGGCTTTTATCAGTTTCATATGCCATTATATTACTGGAGGAAATATCAACCAAGAAGATCCCACATTGTACTAAAAGTTTTTGATTCTCTTTATTTTAAAATGCATGAGAGGCACTGTCCTCTCCATCAGAGATGGTGTGGCCAGTCTTAATTACAACATTAATGTAATGAGTGGGGAAACATCAACTCCTTGTCTTGCAGGGTTCCCAGCCCTGGCTGTAAGGTGGTGCTAAAAGTAGAGCTTGAGATGGCTAATGTTGGCAATGGGGCCCCTACCAGGATCCTCAAAGTCTGCTTCACCAGCAACAGCTCCAACCAGGGAAAGAACTTCAAACTGGTTAAGTGTGATAGCACCTGGGATGTCAGGGTGAGGAACCCCTTAAAGGCAACACATGGAGAGGTTGTTCAAGTGATCTCTGTGTTTTTGGTTAGATGCTTGATCACTATCACTGAAGTGTAAATTGATGTGATTAGACAATGGTGATAGAATAAACTGTGGTTACTGTGGTAATGAAACGGTTTGTCCATATGTTTGATGTTTGATGTCCATACTTTTACTTCTTGCATAGTATATACATTTTTCTAAATGCATTTATTTGTTAAGTTATGAGGTTACACACCCTTACATTTCCAATGTCATACTTTTATAATAAAAGCAAAATGTATTCTTTATGCAACCCAATTAGTTTTACAACGAGAGAGAGAACTTTCTGAACAATCATTTTCATTTTTTACTGCTTATTGACTGATATTACAGAGGGTAGAGATGACTGAATTGGCCTCTGGCCGCCTCTTCTAGGCTATCATTCAATCCATTGTAGTCAGTGGGCGGCTGGGTCCGAACATCATGTATCCAGAGTGTTATGGACTGATGTTGAAGCACCTGAAATCAGAGGAGCTCCACTGGCTGCACCCAGACCAGACTGTGGGTGAAGTGGAGCAGAAGTACGGGCAACAGCAGCTGGAGGCAGAGTGGAGGTGAGGGTCTGAATGTCAGGCAGCATAGGGGAGATGAGGGTTTAATGGTTGGGAGCACAGTGAAGGTAAGGGTCTAAATGTTGGGGAGAAGAG
>JAOYSI010072531.1:10789-40463 GCA_025775065.1 Hiodon alosoides
ATGCCAGGCAGCATAGGGGAGATGAGGGTTTAATGGTTGGGAGCACAGTGAAGGTAAGGGTCTAAATGTTGGGGAGAAGAGTGGAGGTGAGGATCTGAATGCCAGGCAGCATAGGGGAGATGAGGGTTTAATGGTTGGGAGCACAGTGAAGGTAAGGGTCTAAATGTTGGGGAGAAGAGTGGAGGTGAGGGTTTGAATGTTGGGGTGCAGAGTGGTGAGGGTCTGTTAAAAAGCTTTTGGGTTTTAAATATCTTCTAGGTCCCAATCCGTAAATCGTATTAGTCCTTTTAAAGCTGCACAATTTCAATTTCTACATCCCCTCAATTGCTGCCAGGATGTTCTGTATTTTGCCTTGCATTGGTTGACACTCCCTGTGTTTATAAGCATTGGTCTTTTGAACCTTTTTATTATTTCAGACATGACCTAAGGATCCGCTACATTCCAAATGATTTCCTTGAGAAATTTAAAGAAGACAAAACCACTTTGCTATATTTCTACCAGCAGGTCAGTGCCTGTTTATAAAGCAATAAGCCCCAGCAGTTCAAAATTCTGCGCTGAAAGACTAAATACATGACACGTGACATGTGTTTTTAGGTATTTTTATCCTCATTCATATTAAGTTTCTACACAGGTCCATGCTATGACTGAGGAGCATTATGACTGCAGTAAAAAAAAATTACATGCTTGCATGGCTAACCCTGACAGATATAATGCTTTGCGAAAGTAATGCTAATTTCTTCCCTCTGAACTGACTTGTATGATGTAATGTTAATATAATATTTGATACAATGCTGTACTATATCTAAATGCGGTTTATTTCATTAGTAACATCCTCCATTCTCATTTAAGTGTTAGAAACCATAATAGTATATACACTGATGAGCAGAAGCTCAGGTTTACGAGGTGTTCTGATGGCGTGTTAACCGTGTCACGATGGACCTCATGCAGGTTCGGAGTGACTACATGCAACACTGGGCCAGTAAAGTCAGCGATACGATAGCTTTACAGCTAGGCTGTTTGGAGATCAGGTAGTATGGTTATCAGTTTCTGATTTTTTTTTTTTTCTTTTCTTCCCATATGCGATTAATAAAATATGCTAGCCATAAAACCAACCTAGAGGTAATCAAATGTTAAACTAGATGGGAAGAACGGAGAAAGGTAAAGAAGGAATTGTGGTATTTTAATGTTTTTAACCACTGTTTATTTAGCGTGAATAAGGAAATGGGTTAATGAATGGATCCCAGGATGTTAGAAAATTATTTTTAAATGATTTGATGAATGACTGGGAAAAATAATTGTTCAACAATTGTTTCACATATGGTGTGTGTTTTCCTATTGATTAACCAGGAGGTTTTACAAAGATATGAATGCCAGTGGCTTGGAGAAGAAGTCAAACTTCGAATTGTTAGAGTAAGTACAGGACTGTAGTTAACGTGTGTTTTTGCATAAACGTTGCATAAAAGTTTTTGTATTAATAAAGTTCTTTCATGAAACAGCAGCCTGGCTTTTATGTCCATTAGAACCATGCCAATACCAGAGAATGCAGCTGAAAATAACCCGGAACGCCTAACACCTTATTATCTAATTTTGATACTGAATACCTTGTCCTCTTTCATTGTAGGAAGGACGTGGGTCTAGACCTGTTTTTTCCCCGAGAGTTAATTGACTCAGTGAAGGTAAACTCATCTGGATTTTGTATTCAGCAAGGAATTCTAGTAAATTACATTAATTGTTATGGTGGCGATGGACTGACGGACAATAGTTAAGGACAATTAGAAACAGATTTGGTTCCAGCTGGTGTGAAATAAGTCAGTCTTTGAACTGGAAACATGTATAGATTGAGAACTGACCTGTAACTGCAAATTTATATTCAGTTTTGATTCATTCTTTATAGAAATAGAAAATGAATAAGTACTACAATTATATATGAGGTTTCCACCTAAACTCAGATGCATGTCTGTTTTGAAAACTCTAAGCAATTTGACTGCATTATGTGCCGTGAATATGTTTGAAAAATTACGTTTTTATTTGGAACATTTTCTCGATGTTAGCTGTGAAACATTGAACTAGAGAGATTCTGAGTGTTTGTGAAATGTTTCAGTGTTGAACTGAGGTGCACGAGTGTCATCCTCTGCTAATGCGCTAAGTGTCCGAAGTGCACAGTTGCGTGTAATGACATGGGGCATCCATTTCACAATATGCTTGCACTCCACTGACTAATTGCTGTTTAATCATTTGGCGGTTACAGTCCAAGCAGCTGAGGAAGATGATCCAGCAGACATTTCAGCCGTACGCCACTTTGAAAGAGGAGGAATGCATGATTAAGTTCTTCGAGACCTATGGCAACTTCTACAAATTCTACGAGGAGGTCTTTCCCTGTGAGCTGGTGGTGAGTAATCTGCTGCTACCTTCATATTGAGCCAGTAATATTCAGCGGAGGTATTTGAGGTTTTCCACACAATCACAAGACACACCTTTGCAGCATTTTTTCTGTTAAGCAACTTGAAGAGATCCTTTCCACTAACGGACAGGAAATTGTCTTCTGATTCTTAAACATTACATTGTTTAAGGAGAGAATAAACCAAAAAAAATACCGGTGAAAGCATTTTAGTTGGCAAATAGATCTGAACTTTTAATATGTTAAAAGAAGGGCTTCACATTAACACATCCAATTTTCTCTAAAAAAGTATTTTCATGTCATCATTTTCATATCAGTGGTATACATATCTACATAATAACTAATAATTATTACACAGTGATGAAGTGGATATATTACTCGAAAGTTAACGCCTACTGTTCCATCCATGTTTCGTCACAGCAAGGTTGGAGTCTCGCTGTGGACTTGGTCATCGGAGCGAAAGGCATTCGCCAGCGCACTCAGAAAAACTCTGTGGTGAGACAGCCATTCGTAACAAATACCTTCCTTTTCTCCCCATTCCCAGCAGTTTGCACTCTACACACCTGGTGGGGACAGAATGCTGTCAGAAAATGCATAAACATATGTCACCTTTCTTTTTCAGCTTAACCTGTCCCATTGCTTTATGTGTCAGTGTGGTCTCAAAAATGTTTTAACCTTAGACTGTACTTATACCTATGTCAGTACTGATGTGCCTGAGTAAAAGGACAAATTATTAAATTATGTATAACATCTCCTGTTTCCTTTCAGCCCATTTGCTTAGCTGACTTCAAACAAATTAGAAGTATCAAATATTCCTCACAAACTGATGGCAAAACACTGTTATATGTGGATATAGAAGGAGCCAAACAGGTAAAGACCACAATATCTGGCCAGATGATCTTATCCGTACATTGATTATATTCTCTTCTTAGTTGTTTATAAAACGTCTTCATTTTAATTTAATGAATTTTATTGCTTCTAATATGTGATATATAGGCCGGTATAGTATAGTATATATTCTACTCCCTCGCCTGACCAAAGACACAGAAACCACAAGTCCATCCATTTTCCATTTTCAGTGGAGTGTCAAAGATTCTAAAATGTATAATGTTTGACCTAGAAACGGAGTCAGTGACAAGGTCAAAGTTCATCGTTTGAACTCTCAGAAATGTGACTGTCTTTTCAAGTCAAGCGATTGTCAGCAGAAACTATAAATCATAGCTGAAAAGCAAAGCAGTTTGTGAACAAGCGACAGAGTTTAAACCGTCCATTAAACAAACTTTATAACGCTTGCTATCTATTGTCTAAATTAGCTTCACCCTCTCATTTTCAATCTAATGCTAAAATGGTCAGTCATCGTTTGCCTATTGTTTTCCAAAAGATATATTTGCAAGAAGGCATTTTACAGAAATATTTGACACACTGAAACCGAATTTGAGTCACCTGAATGTTTGGTAATGAACCTTAATTAAACAGATGCACTGTGTCATATTCTAGCCTCTGTCCATCAACACAGCTACGTTGGTAGAAGCCGAGAACATGGCCGACTTGATAGACGGTTACTGTCGGTTAGAGACCGGTCAGAAAACGTCTGTCATCGCGAAGCAAAGTAAAGGTAAGGGCGCAGGCTTCTGGTTTTTCCATCTAATTTGTCATGACAACCGACATCTGGCCGCAGAACAGACTTTCTGATTGGCTTGGAGGCAGAACCGAAGGCCCCTCCAAAGTTATTGGTAGGAAAACCATCTGTAAGGTGACACTCACCTTCTCAAAAGGGTTCCTCCTAGGGCACGGAGGAATTTATGAATTTTGGGGAGTACCGTGCTCCACTGCTGCAGAAATTCAGGCTGCCTACTCACATTTTACACAGTACCGCTGCTTAACAAAACGGAGAAAAAGACGTGCTTGCGGTTGTCTGTCTTTTCATAATTCAAAATGAAAAATGGTAGATTATGTTCTTGACAGCACAGGGACTTTGGATATTGTGCAATTCCGTTGCCTAAGCCCTACCGCAGCACTGCTGGTGGAACTGAATTAAATGTAGAGAGCGTAAGCCTGAACGAACATGTGTTTGTGATGTAGTGTTTGTCTCTCCGAGGGAAAAGAAGATAGGAATGTAATTTTCACAAATACTAAAGTTTGTCCCCCCCTTCAGACAAGGATGGAAGAAATGTGCTACCCTCAATTCCCACATGGTGAGTTCAGTCTGTATTTCTGTTATCAGCGTTGTTAGCTCAGCCACAGGAATAGTCATCTGGTTTAAATACACAAGGTTTTTGGGTTTTTTTCTGACAGTGACAAACAAGGAGATTCTACAGTGAATTGCTTCACGGAAGACATAGGTATATGACTGTCTCTCCCTCTCTGAATCTATGAATAGTTCTCACGTCAGGCTTTTAACCATCAAGACGTTTCACGAAGCATGAAAAGACTTGCTCTGTGCTTTTGGTTTCAGAGTCTGACATCTATGATGAAATACCAGATGAAAAGCCCAAAGGTAAGTTTCTAAAATGGCGAAGATAATTTACAATCACGGGCACTCCTGGTGATAAATTAGACTGTGTAAAAACAGTATTATTGAACGTTAAAATGTTTTTTTTTTTTTTTTTAAATTTGAGTATTATTATTTTTGACTTTTTTCACTCCAGTTTGGTATTAATATGTCACTGCATCTCAGCTCGTCACCACAAATCCTGCCACCACACGCAGGGAGGGTGAGGAAGTCTGACTAGTTTCCTCAAATCCTTGTTACCTTCCAGCTACCCGTCTCATTTACACTCTGCTGGCAACGCAGCCTGCACAATCGGATGAGTGGCACATCCCTCACACTAGGGATCCCTCACTAGCCAATTTACCCTGCCCAACCTAGGCTGCACTTTGCCAATTGTGTGCCGCAGCTGTACACTCCCAAACACAATCGACAAATGACATGAGCTGGATTCAAACCAGAAAACGTCATCTGATTTCTATGGATGCCATATAGAAACAGTACAGTCTTTCCAATTTTAAATGGAAGTTCTTTGTGATGACCCTGCTTTTACCAAGGGACAAGGTCGATGTATGGAGATATGGGATGTAGATGATTATTCCAGTGTACAGTGCAAAGGAGAGTAACAACTTTTCCTTTAACCCAGTGGTAAAGTATATGCTCTCCAGAGATGACATCATAATGGGCCGAATCCTGGGTGAAGGCTTCTTTGGGGAGGTCCATGAGGGGGTTTATAAAAATCCGGTAATTACATTTGATGTGTTTTATTTGTTTGTGCATCAATATTTTGGATATTAAATCAAATAATACATTTTAAGCACTAACGGTATGACATGCAAATACAATTTATTCTTTTCTGAAATGAATAGTAAAAAAAATAGTGTTTCTCAGAGGCATTGCTCACGATCAAGTAATAACTAGTTTTTGACTGTATATGTGCACGGTATGTATAACTTGACCTCTGTGTCTCATTAGCATGGAGGGGAGAGGATCAGTGTAGCTGTGAAGACCTGTAAGGACTGCGCTCCTGAGGTCAAAGAGAAGTTCATGAGTGAAGCAGGTGAGAGGTTTAGTTCTGGCCATTGGATTACTTTTAACTGATAATTGATCAGCCCTAGTTCATTATGTGCGTCCCATTTTAATGATATCATTAAATATATGGACAGATCAGGTTAGGCGTGCCAATACTGGACAAAAGTGGACAGATACTGTGGAAGCTAGGGGGCTGAAGAGGAGTGCCAAATACATTTTTACTAAAGGTTGAATGACGGAAATTCATATTTTCATTTCAGTGATCATGAAGAAACTGGAGCATCCCCACATTGTGAGACTAATCGGGATCATCGAGGAGGACCCGGTGTGGATCGTCATGGAGTTGTACCAGTATGGAGAAGTGAGTGGCCGTAATGGAGTCATGATTCAGGAATTCAGCGACAGCGGAGGTCGAAAAATTCCATAGTTTCCCCGAGCGTTGCTGAATTACATGCTACCTGAATTTTAACGTGGCGTGTTCTGTTTGACCTGTCTCTCAGCTTGGACGTTACCTCGCGCAGAACCAGCGTAGTTTGACCAATGTCACGCTGGTCCTTTACATCTTGCAGCTCTGCAAAGCACTTGCCTATCTCGAAGGAATAAATATGGTGCACAGGTAAGTAGTGTCCTTGTTCACAGTTAACAATCGGTGATGGTCGGGCATGTTTAAGCTTTAACCTACTGAGTTTTTGAAGAATTTAACCTAGAGCCAGAAAGTTGTGGGTTGAAGTCTCTGCAGTCTCTGCATCCCATGCAGTTAAATCTGAGTGAATTCTGCTTAGAAGATACTGAAATATTGTCTTCTCAACATACACTGACTAGTGACTATGTGTTTTTGCATAGAGACATTGCCGTGAGGAATGTGCTGGTTGCCACACCAGAGTGTGTGAAGCTTGGGGATTTTGGCTTGTCCAGATACATTGAGGAAGAGGAGTACTACAAAGGTGAGTTTGATCACTTGAACATGGTTTGTGTTTGAGTATGGGACACGTGAAAGTGTCAAAAAGACTTGCAAACTCATTTAGCATTCCATATTATTTTTACAGGACTGTTTATCCTTAATATATCAAGATCAATGTCATGACAATACGTTATAATTTTGCTATAATAATCTTTGAATGGTGAAACATTGAGATAATGACCTGCAATTGACAGAATTCCATACACAAGTAATATTTTACTTTATTTTTTACCCCTGTCTGCCACAAATGGTCACCATGGTCAATTTGCATTGTAATCTAAACAGTATCGGGATTAATATAATCCAGTCAATCACTGGTGATCATAGAGAACTGTTTGGTTGTGAAAGAATTGACCTATAGACATACTTAATCTCTTTGACTCACCTTTGCAGCATCCCTGTCACGATTGCCTATCAAATGGATGGCTCCCGAATCAATCAACTTCAGACGCTTCAGCTCAGCTAGTGATGTCTGGATGTTTGGTCAGTCGCAGAGTCATTTCATTTTTAGCGCCAACAAGCAGGCCATAAATCCGGCACTGATGTTTTGCCCCATTCAGGTGATGGGAAATCTAAATAAAACATAAGGAGAATGCACCAAAAAATACCAATTGTATTTCTTTGTATCTGATTCTCTCTGATGGATATTCCTTATTTTTGGCATCCATTCTTCCAAATGTGATGTCATCTTTTTCTTTTAACATTTGAGTGAGGAAACAAAATGTTAGCTCTATGGCATGTTTACTGACTGTCTCAGTCTGTCAGATTTACTGACTGGCTCGGTCTGTCAAATTTACTGACTGACTCGGTCTGCCAGATTTACTGACTGTCTCAGTCTGCCAATTCCTGTGCCCTTTTCAGGCTATTTAGGAGATGCATTGTAGTGGCTGTCTCGCTGCCTGCATGTTGTTCACAACCCCGCACCGTGTGTCTGTCCAGCTGTGTGCATGTGGGAGATAATGAGCCGGGGGCAGCAGCCCTTCTTCTGGCTGGAGAACAAAAGTGTGATCAACCAGCTGGAGCAGGGGGTCCGACTGCCAAAACCCGAGGAGTGCCCCCCGACCCTCTACACTCTGATGACGCGTTGCTGGAGCTACGACCCTCAGGAGAGGCCCAAGTTCACAGAGCTGGCGTGCACCCTCAGGTACTGTTTCGGTGTGGACATGTCACATGATTCATGTATTTATGTGACGTTGCAAAACTGTTGAATTGTGTGTAAATGTGTCAGTGCGTTACAAGAGCAACGGTGACCTCGCAAATGTGATTTCTTGTGTTGACAGGTAGGATCACTTTATGCCACTTTACTGTTTAATTTGCGTTCTAAAAATGAACAAATTGAGGCTAACAGGTGAAAAAAGTGCTGCCAAAGGCAGAAAATGTTTGGCAACTCATTGTAATGCACTACTCTGTACTGATTTAAGCCCCCTTACCTCCCACTCTTCCCATTCTATACCCATTACCTATGTTCAACGTAGTATTTCATGTCCAGCACATCAGTAAATACTTCAAAGCGTGTGAAAGAAGTAGATAACCGAGTGGTTTGGTCTGGATAACCGAATCTCCATCACGTTGCGGCATTTTTGTGTTGGCAGTGATGTTCACAAGATGGAGAAGGAGCAAGCAATGGAGAAGGAGAAGGACAGAGCGCGCTCCACCCGGTACTTCGACTCGAAGGTCATCATCAGCGAACCTCCACCTAAGGTACTGGCCTCCATTACATGCACTGCTCGCCCCTATGTGAAGTGACAGCTTAGGACTTTTACAGGGTTACGGGTTTCAGGTGTCATCTTTATGCTGTCTGATTTTATTCAGCCGTCAAGAATGAAACCTGCCAACGTTGGAAATGCGCTCAATAAAGGACTGGTTATTCAGGTACTGATCCATTGGTTTTGCTTCCCCCCCAGTGCTTAATTTTGCTTTGTTGAAACTCAATAACTCCTACCTGAAGGACTGAATACACTATTTGGTCAATCTTCCAGGATCAGCGTTTCCTTTTTCTGTTTTTGCCTACATGCCACCTTGATTTGCCCCCATGACTACTGCATGGATATGTGTGGCTCTCCTCCTCCTACCCTTATCCCGCAGCTGCCCGGGTCTTTATGTGCCAGTTCGCCGGCCCTCGTAAGCCCGCCTAACAGCCAGTCAACCTACGAGTCCAGCGGCTTGATGGTGCCCCAGATGTCCCCTCGCCGCTGCAGTGTTGGGGTGAGACTGACACCGTCCCTCCGTAACCTGTCTGGGAGGGGGTTTAGGGGGCCCGAATGGACTTATTTTGTGTTCTGCTTGTCATTCTGCTTGTCATCCACATCATTTCAATAGAATCAGATCTCAGAAAACTAGGATTTTATAGTTATTGAATCTTTGTCTACTTTTATTTCTAAAGCAGATCAATGATATAGCTAGATATCTATGTTTGAGAAACGGTAATATTAAAATAACAGGGCAGAATTTCTTGATACGATCTGTTTTTTTTTTTTTGGTTTTATTTTTACAACCTGTTTCCTTCGTATGCCTTCGGAAATCATATTTTAATATTTGAACCGTGAAGTATAAAAATGGGGATGTTAGAGAACCAGACTGCAAGCTATTGTTTGAAACTGACCTTTTCAATAATCAAAAACTAACACTTTTCAGTTTAGGCTATCTTTTGTGTCTTTCTGGTTTGTAAGGCTATGATTTACACAAGTATAATTTTCCGTACTATTTAAATTCATAGTTCCATTGCAAATTGGGCTATGGTAAATTTGACCTCATATCTTAATAATTTTACTGGAAATATAAAGAAGCCGGGCGGAAATATACAAAGGGGCGTGTTGACTCAAATCCGTCTTTTTTACTGAAGAATATTATAACTGGACTGAGCTTAAGCTCTGCCTTGTTTCGTCTCATTCACGTGTCTGCGGAAGGAGGGGGAGCTGATCATTGAGCCCTCCAGCAAGGAGGACGCCCAGCGGCTGTGGGAGATGGAGAAGCTGTGCATGCAGGAGACCCTGAGGAGGCAGGAGAAGGAGATGCTGGAGGACAACAAGTGGCTGGAGACAGAAGAGAAGCTTCTGGTGAGATATGCAGGGTTGGTGTGGAGTAACTGCCTCGCTTTCCCTCTCAGGACTCCCATGTCTCCCCGGGGGATATCCCTCACGTCGCGTCTCCCCGGGGGATATCCCTCACGTCGCGTCTCCCTCTAAATCTCATCTCTATTACTAATGATCAAAAATGTGGTTTAGCTTTGCATGTAGTCATGCCATCATTTTAAAATATTTCATTACTGTTATTCAAGTGATCAAAAATCTTTTTTTAGATTATAATTAACAGACCCTTTAACCGGGTATGTATTTCACATATAATAAAAACTGCAGTGACTAAATATCTTAGTTTTTTAATTGAATTAATGCAAGCTATTATATATTATTTCAAGTAATTCTCATTTTCTGTCACTGTCTCATCTAGGTCACTGAAAAAGACCCTGGTTACAGTGAGTTTTGTGTCGCATGTGTCACACTCGGGCCTCTTCACACTTTTAACCACAGTTTAAAAAAAACAACAATCCTGAGTGAGACCTTTGTGACTCCTTGCTCTTTTACCTCTGTGTGTTAAAGGCGAGTTCAAAGCAGTTCCTGAGAAGTTGGTGAAACTGACAGCTCAGGTAATCAGTCTGATGTTATGCTGTTGTCTTTGAGGTAAGATGCACCAGTGCTCACTTTGAACCCTGCGGCCACCAACCCCCTCAGCCTTTGGCCTTTGGTTGAACAAAACTTTTTTTGTTGTTACTGTTCTCTGGTACTAATTCGATTGTACCGCTGAGTAATGTAAGTAGCACCTTCTTGTTAAAAAAACCCCCATTGTTTAGTAGCATAACTTGTAATGAATGACATAATTGTTTAATTTTGTATTAACATCAAAAACAGTACGTGCAACCCTTATTAGTATGTGTAGGTTTCCAAACTGGTCTGAGTCTTTCAACGGGATGTGAGCCGTAAAACACAGACACAGAGCCGAAGTGCTTTCTGATGTAGCTCTGCTGGTGCTGAACGGTCCATCTGAGAACATGCTAACCAGCAGTGTTTGTGCCCCTTACTCCCACTCCACAAGCCGACCCCCACCGCGGAGCTTGACCGCTCAGATGACCAGGTGTACCACTTTGTCATGGAGATGGTTAAGGTCGTGGTGCAGCTGAAGAACGACGTCAACAACCTGTCGTTCTCTGAGTACGTCGACGTGGTCAAGGTAAGCCAATGGAGTGATGAAGGGAATTTAGTCCACGTTTTAGGTGGCTTCCCGCTTTGACTAATGACAAAGGGTTTTGACCCTGCACATGCTCTTTTCCCTCCTGCTTTTCTCTGACAACACTTCTCTGTTTCTCCTAGTCTGTTGGGTTGACGCTGCGCAGTCTGATTCAGAGTGTGGACCAAGTCCTGCCCACTCTCCATGACTCCATTAGGACTGAGGTACCATAGCACCTGCTCTCACTCTTTTCTCCTCTCCTCTCTCTCTAGGCCGCAGATCCTTTTTCTTGTGGGATTTTATCCCATTCCTTTAGTTGAGCTTTGACAATGAGTGAGCAGTCCTTCTCTCTCTCTCTCTCTCTCTCTCTCTCTCTCTCTCTCTCTCTCTCTCTCTCTGTCAGATTGAAGGCACCCAGAAGGTGCTGAATAAGGACATGGCCGAGCTGATCAGCAAGATGCGACTGGCCCAGCAGAATGCCAACACCTCCCTAAAGGAGGAGTGCAAGAGGCAGATGCTGACCGCTGCCCATTCTCTGGCCATGGACTCCAAGAACCTACTGGACGCCGTGGACCAGGCCCGTGTCAGAGCCAACACGGCCAAGCCTAAACCCAGCACTCACCCCACAGAGGGCGCCGAGGAATGCAT
The DNA here is from genome assembly GCA_025775065.1 of Hiodon alosoides. Classification (NCBI taxonomy): domain Eukaryota; kingdom Metazoa; phylum Chordata; class Actinopteri; order Hiodontiformes; family Hiodontidae; genus Hiodon; species Hiodon alosoides. The sequence goes on from JAOYSI010072531.1 coordinate 22,538, forward strand.
ACTCTGAGATGTTGTGATTTTCGGTTACAAAGCTAAAGCTATGACTAAGTTGTCTGTCTCCAGCTGCAAGCCTAGTTCCGATTCAGCTTTTGGCCAAAAAACCAACTTCACTTCAGCGGGTATGCCGCTCTTTTTGGCTCTGGATTTAAAGTTTATGGCTGATGGATGGTAACTAGCTAATCCTCGCTTTACCGTTCGAGAAATGTATTAAATACTGATAGTGGTATGGGGTCCTCATAATCCATCTGTTGGAATTCCTGTACATCCATTTAGGTTGCTGCTCACTGCCACAGTAAAACCATTATTTAATTACTCACAAGGAAAAAGTTCTAGGAAAAATTTCAATATTTAATAGGGTGCCTATTTTTGCTGCTTCTTTGTATCATCAGGTATAGTCTCTAACATGATGTAGAATCAACATATTTAAAGAGCCTGGACTGTTTTGTACACGTACATACATGTTTTATACACTAAACTAAGAGTGAAACACAAGTGAGAGTGAGTAAATATATTATTAGGAATGGTATATGTATATTTACTTCCAGTTCAACAGTTAAGCCCTTTTTAAATGTAAAGAGGAATGAATGCAGCCTGTACAACAATGGACATTTTAATAAATGCTTTTTCAAGAAATTCTTGTGACTGCATATAAAATTTGTTTTGCTAATTAGTCTTTTGCGGCCTGTTGGAGCCTGCGACTCATGTAATCGCCCTTCCCAGGATCTTAGTTTTTGCCATAAAACCCAATTTTACTGTTTTGTTTACAATTGATTTTGAGGAAACATTGTATGTCTTCTTTGTGTTGCTTTCCACAGAGAATCGTGATTTCCGTGGTCAAAATTTTTTCTTTTATTTATGTTTTGTAGTTATAGTTATACTAATATTGATGGGTTTACTTGGGGTTTTATTTTAGTTCCAGTCATAGTTATTGGTTTAATTTTAGTAATATGTATCATTACAGTTAACTAAATACAATATTTGTAATTATTACAGTTAAGAGCAATGATAAACTTGAAATCTGTGGAGATAAAAATTATTTGGTTATTCACAATACACTGCTTAGGATTTCCAACCACTAAAAATGTACTCTTCAGAGATGACCATTTCTGACCAAGTCTTGCTGTACACATGATGCAATCTGGAAGTTAAAAACAAATACTAAAAAGTAGGCTCTTTATTTCAGCATGACTCTTTACTTTTTACCAGTTACATAGTTTTTTAAATTTATTTTTATTAAACTTTCGAAGAATGTAATCTAGTGACTTTAGGAAAAATTAACTAAATCATTTTATTTACAGAGGTGCCACTCAACAGATGTGAAAACCCTTACCACAAGGGTAAAAACGCAAAGTTTACATAAAAATAGTAGCATGTGACAGTGGAGTTTGGGGGTTAAAGGTAATGCCATTAGTATTAGGCTTGATAAATTGTCACATTAGGCTAGCAAGCTAACCTGCTAGGTTAGCTAACCTGCTAACTGGACCGATGCAAAGTCATGGTCCCCATGAACGGTCTTTCAATACTCACCTGGTTGAAACAACCCTCACATTTACATTTAGGCATAGAACTGGAAGCTGTAATGATAAATGTATGCTTTGAGGTGACACATTAAACATTTAATCGTTTAAATAGTAATTTTAACTTCTTGAAATCAAAAAAGCTAGTATGAAATTTGTCATCACACTAGCTTTAATTTTAGAATACCAAATTTTTTATTCCTAGCTCCTTCGACTCAGATGTTACATTTCAAAACTGCAAAAACAAGTAACTAGCCTAGCCTGAGCATGAGGTAATCCTTCATGCGTGTGTGTCTCTATATTCAAAACGTTGAAAAATGTTGTGCACGGGAGAGAAATGTCTGGGTATTTTTCTGCCTTTAAATCCTGTAATCCAACCGTTCACTCACTACCACCAAATACTTGACTAGCGTTGGAAAAAAAGAACATCAAAAACAGTACATCGAATATCACCTTTTTATGGTATTCTCCAACCTCAGGGGCCTATGTTTATGGATGGAACTATATTTTTATAATAACCTCATGTGCCTGTGGGGTTGGCATCTGTGTCCAGCTGCCCGAGACGCTATCTTAGATCATGCCTGCCAACCAGGGTGGCAGGAACAGTCCAATAGAGCCCAGTAGGCACACAAGGACGAACATCCACAGGAAGATGCGGTCAATCACCATGGCAACATATTTCCAGTCTTCCTTCACCTTGGCAGAAAAAGTACATGAAGTGGAATGAAAATTAGATAAATAATTTTTAAATAGTATTTGAAATAAATTGAATACCATGTTTAAGTCTAACGTGAAACATTTGGCCTTCTATCTGAATTATTTGCAGCGCCTTCCATAAGTATTGGGACAGTGAAGTGGTTTTTATTTATTTTGGCTCTACACCTTAAAGTAAAGGATTTGAAATCAAACGATTACCATGAGTTTAATGTATAGATTCTAAGCATCTATTCAATAGTATAGAAAGTCAGCCTATGTATCCCTAGTAATGGGCAGGCCTAATACAATTTTTAATTTAGATAGTTAAATGGTAAATATGCATGTTTCTGCCATTTCACAAGTATCTGTACTGATTCTGTCAACTCACAGAGAAGTCGGCGTCCTCGGCTCTAAGGTGGTCTGCGATGTAGTTCACCCCCTCCAGGGCACGCAGGATGCTGGGGGAGAAAGTGAGGTTGGAATAACATGCCAGATCATCGGTCTCAACAGGACACTGGTGGGGGCTGATGTGGCAAACGGCCGGTCGGATCACACCCTCCAATCGGTGATGTGGCACTCGGTGGTGCGAGAGGAAGTGTCCCGTCGGATGGGGGGATCGCAGGTCGACGGAGCTAGAGCAATGCTTCTGGTCCTCATAGCGACAGTCCAGATCCGTCTCCTGCAGCCAGCTCCGGGAGGTGCTGAGTAGCGGAATCCGGCTGCTGCGCTGGAGCCTCTGCCGGTGGAGTGACCGGTGGTGCTGCCCACCGGAGGCCGGGCGCTTCATGAAGAGCCACCGCGGGATGAACTCCAAGAAGGCGGCCCGCACCCAGTGCGGCATCTTGTGGGTGCTGGGCGAGCGATGGTGCACGTTGAGCACGAAGACGGTGATGACGATGGAGAGCGTGACGAAGATCATGGTGAAGAGCAGGTACTCGCCGATGAGGGGGATGACCAGGGAGGTGGACGGGATGATCTCGGTGATGAGGAGGAGGAAGACTGTGAGGGAGAGGAGGACGGAGATGCAGAGGGTGATCTTCTCCCCACAGTCGGAGGGCAGGTAGAAGACCAGCACGGTCAGGCAGGAGATGAGCAGGCAAGGGATGATGAGATTGATGGTGTAGAAGAGGGGCAGTCGCCGGATGATGAAGAAGTAGGTGATGTCAGGGTAGATCTCGTGGCAGCAATCGTACTTCTTGGTGTTGTAGGTTCCCACGGCGTTGACGATGGCCCACTCGCCGCTCTCCCAGTAATCCTTTAGGTTCACCGTGTTCTCGATGCGCTCCAGGTCAATCTTGGCCCTGTCATAGGTCCAGGAGCCAAACTTCATCTTGCAGTTCTGCTGGTCGAAGGGGAAGAAGGTAACGTCGATGCTGCAGGAACTCTTGTAGATGGCTGGGGGCACCCAGCGCACCATTCCCGTATAGAAAAGATGGGCCTTGGTCATGTGGGTCACAGCAAACTCTCCGTCCGCACTGAAGAAAGGAGAAACAGCTTTAGTTGAATCCTTCTAGGTATAATTGCACATCACTTGTGAAAAATACCTTGGAGGGGGTGTTGATAAGCTTTGTGTTCACATGAATGGTCTTCTACATTTTAATACACAGGTTAATATAATCACAAATACGAGTAAATAACATTATCAACAACTAAAATGATGTAAATAGCATAGCATTTTCACCTCTAAAAGTAAATCTCTACAAGTAAAAACGTTTTTTTTTCCCTTGATAAATCTTCAGATAAATCTAAATACCATATTCATGTCTTCCAAGGTCCATTAGTAAATACATTACGATTTATTGTTTTTAAAATAAAAAATGAGCATGCTTGAACATAAACAACTCAGATTAATTTATCTATAATTAATATTCTCTTTAAAATCTTTTAAAAATCAGCCGGCTCACTCCTAATATTCATGTAGCATTGCTGTAGGGTTCTATATTAAACAAGACCTAGTTTCGATGCTAATTAGTTAGCTGCTATTAATAACTAGAATTTAAACAGTTTCCCTTGAAAATGTGCTGACATTTGCTTATTTTAAAATTTATAGTCCTTTTCTGTGAAGAAAAAAAAAAGTGAAATTCTGAGAGCTGGTTCTGAATGTAGTCTTAGACAAAATGTAATTTTTGGGAGGTTGGGTCAGTATTATTTTACACACACACAGATATCTATAATATAAAATAGAAACTAGTTCACATCATCTTGAATAGGGGCGTCTGCCATTGCAATTAAGGAAATCGTGTTCATTTGAATTCGATTTGGCACAATTGTGAGAATGTGCAGAACTCTGAACATAAAATGGATCACACTGCTAAATGACCTTAGACACAATGCCATATCTTATTACATCATATTATGAATGTTTAGGTTTTTTCCGACTCAATTATCATTTTAACTTATACCCATTTTTTAAAGCCAATATCATATTTTTGTAACAAGTCATAAAAACTGCCTCACCCACGGCAACACCGCAAATGTGTTCTCATGTTTCAGTCGTGCATGACCTCATATTATTATCATGAATAAGGGCTCACATTTTAACCAGTAAAAACAGTGCAAGTTCCACCAGGAGCTTCCTTACCTCATCTGATAATGTCATCGTGTTTAAGTAAGTTTTAGGCAGACTCACTTGTTGTATAAGACAATATCTGGCACCCAAATGAGTTCTGAGGGCACCCTAATGGAGGTTACATTTTCATAATCAGCAGGATTCCAGCGCAGTTTGTAGTCATTCCACTCCTTTCGAGAAAAGAGAAGGTAATCAATGCAAATTTTCTCTTGGGTATTTTAATCTAATCACACATAAATGGAAGTGATACCTACTTAATTATTTCCTCTGTGGAATTTAAATAACATATCGCTTTGATTTCACATTTGATGTCTTGTATTCATTGATCATCAACGGAAATCATTGACTCTCCTTTATTGCTAAAAAATAAACACCTGCACAGAGGCTTTGACCATATTATTTTACTGCACAAATTTATAATCCAACTCAAAATGGCATCACAATAATATGAAACATGAATGTGTCTTGATAATGACACATTTTCTTTCTGTGAGAACTACTCTCAAGAAATCTCTTCTTATTTAGGTCCTTCTTTCATGCCTAGAAATCAACAGTTCCCTTTCAAATACTAAGTATTAACCATCACCAATGGCAGAATTCTGAGCAGTTATGCCAAAGTATGTGTGAGCGCTTGGAGTCAACATGCTGACATGTTCTGTTTTTATTTCTTCCTCAGACACTGACCTGAGCATTTCTAAGCTGAGTATACACTGAGGGTACCTGGGAATAGACGCGTTAGCACACTCCTTTATCAATGCTTGAGACAGTGAAGATGGCATATCAGCATATTAAGCGGCCTCTGCTCATAATGCTGGGGTTATTAAAGGAAAATATTCCATTAGTGATGGTTAATGTTTTTTTTTATTTTAGGGAACCATGATAATGATCCAGTGTTATATTATATGGGAATTTTCACTCTATCACTGCCAGGAATTTTGACAACCCACTTGCTTCAACCAGACATTTGTTGTCATCATCTGATTCTTCTCGTCCTGTAGAAAAACAGCAGAGGTTGCGGTAAGTTGAATCAAAAAGGGGTCAAAAAAGAGCAGATTCTGAAAAAACTGCAACATTCAATGGAAAATCTATTATCTTTGTTGAAATGATGTCCAAACAGTGCAGAACTAAGTCATTTGTTAAAGTAAAATCATCTTGATTAGCCACTAGGTTCCCTATTTATTCAAATTAAACTGAATGGTCTAACAATAAGAATGATAATTTATATCACATTGAACAACAGCGTTGACTACAGCCACAGACTACCAGAAAGCTAAGTTTTTTCAGTTATGATTTCCAAAATAAGTTGAGGACATTAAGCCTATCTAAACAACCTCTCTAGTTAATTATTACAGAAATATACATTTATCAAAATATGAAGAAATTCTAAAGACAGGCTCACCCTGAAAACCATGATTCAATATATCACTGAATTATCACTGAATTGTGAACGAGTTAAGTGACAACACACACCACATCTATCAGTTGAGCGATGGAGAGGCCAAACTTCACAATGACCACATCTGTGATATTGGGCACAGGCCTAGACCACTTATTGTAGCCAACGAAAAGCCTCTTGAAGAGCTTATCTTCAGCATGCGCGTGGGTCCACTGGTCACAGGAAGCTGTGAGACAAAGCAAACTATTTGTTGGTGTTATTCTTAATTATCTTTATAACCTAGGCTAAATAGAATCCACGTGTTGACACATCAGATGTGTCTGTACCCTAACATTATTATATTCACAGTTTAGACTGACAGATATTAAAATGTCTCATGCCCTTCCATTCTGCCTACCATTGCCCAGCAAGGTTCTGGTTGGACAGATGACCCAATTACCAGAGTCAAGGCTTGAAATGAAATGCTGAAACATGGCTCAAAATGTGGACACGTGTGAAACAATCTTGCACCAAAAGCAATGTTGTGAACCATCAGGCCTTATATAATAAAACAACACAGCAATCAACACAATCAATTTTCTAAAATTTTTCATCGTTGAAATTTTGATCTGATCCTCTTCTGTTTTTTGCCTCTACTTTTCTAAATTGCTGTGAGATTCTAAATATTTTCCTGACGAAGGACAGAAGCACCTTGATGTAAAAGTTATTGTAGTGACCGATACAAGATAGAAGCTTGTTTATAATACTCCATCAGCAGCATAATATATTTGTGTACAAGAAGCCACCCCCGAATTACTCGCCATTGATCAGACCCTCACCACACCTAGCTAGCCAGCAACGCAACACCCGGGCATTTTAAGCCCTGACCCATGGTGAAGTCTGCCCCACTATAGCACAAACCCACAAACCCCTGTGGTACATTTGGGCAGTTTTTCCCTTCCAAGCTGTAAATGGCTTGCTGGCATTTCCTATTGGTGATGACTTCTATGGGCAGTCTTCTGACATAATGCAAGGCTTGCCTGTGAGCCCTGGTCTGTCTCACTAGGGTGTCATTTTCCCTGCTTTCCCTGTCCTTCTCCTCTCTAATTTATCTGCTCCTCAGCAGGTGACACCTTGTCCTGTGGGATCGCCTCCATTCTCTCTGCTAGTCGCAGTGCTGCACTGAGAGACTCCTTTACACCTGTTTAGGGTAGGTGAAGCGGCTGCAAGCCCCCCAGAAAAGCTTCTCGATCCAGCTTGTCCACTGCAATCAGGGGCCCGTGTTCCGGAGCTTCGCAACCAATGAGACGGTTTCTCCCATGTGGCATAAGGTAACTTTGTTTCTCAAATACAATTAGAAGATATATATATATATATATTTATTCCCTTCTATTAAGGATTATAGAGTGTAAAATGTGTCGTAACAATATAACAATAATTTTGAATACACAATTTGTACCCAATAATATAGTCAGCAAACTCATCCACTGCCAGGAAATTTAATTAGTTAATTTGACAGATTTAAGACATGTAAATTACACATTTTTCATTTTCAAATATTGGTATAAAATATTGGTATACTGGTATCATTTTTTGCATATACAGATGCTAAAAACTTAAATAACCTTTATAAGCCAAAAGCAAAAAGAGACAAAAGTTAAACATTTTCATTAAAAAACAGTGTATTTGGAAATAACTGTGATATTTAAAATTGTTTTCGAATATCCAAATATTTTGCATTGACAGATATCTGTTAATAGTTTGAAGATGTCTACAAATACACAGAATGTGACCTCAGGATATCTGTAAATGCTTTGAATATATTTGTAAACCATATAGAGATATCTACAAGACAGGAAATTATTTAGATATATCTTTTAAGGACTTACAGATATCTTGAAATGCACTTAATGTATCATATTATAGACTATTTAACTGTATCTATAAATGATTAAAGATGTCTGGAAATGATTTAAAGATATATTAAAATGTTGAAAAAAAAAACTTTAAATGAATTCATGCTCACTTCAAATTATTATTTCATGGTGCCATAGTACCAAGAGTTACCTCAAAAGTTAAATTAAGATTATTTTCTGCTTTATGCCAAATTTAATTTAGCAAACAATACCAACAACAGATTTGCCAGCAATGTGCTTACTATTGAGAATATTGCTCCATGAAAAACATAGAGATAGTGGCTTTACGTGTATTTGGAACAATCGGTCTGAAAGCAGATAAAATCAGCCAGACTGCAGATACAACGAGTCAACTGTGTGAGCACATAAATTGCGCAGGGTAACGTCTTGTATCGTGTGTCCCTTGATATTTAGTAGCCTTTCCTATATGTATTTAGATATTTAGTTTTTTTCCCACACTCAAAATGTATTAATGACAAATTAAGCATTTTGTAAGATTATTATATTTATGTCACGTTAAGTTACATTTATGTAATTATGCAAAGGTTTTGCAGTCATTTTTTAAAAAATCTGCAGTTATAAAACGACAATTTTTTGTCAAAAATTTACTATAACAGAGTGTGTCAATTGTTCCACTCCATCCGTGCAAATTTACGCCAGATTTGAAACATGAACTTCGTCTTTTATGTACTAGTATTTATAACTTGGTGTCAAAACTGATTGTACAAAAAATAATAAATAAAAAACCACTTACTTGATTTACATAAAACGACAAAGAGCAAAGTGGTCCACACAGAAAATAGATACATGAAATTCCGATCCATGCCTCTCGCCGGGAGTTCAGGTATGTAAATCTTTCGAATTGATTGTAAGTAATTTTTCTTCCCTACGGCAAAGATGCATCGATATCATCTTGTCTATAAAAAGAATAATTATCTGGCAGTAAAAGCAAAGTAGTCGTTTCCTCGTTCAGATTCATCAATAAAACACTGAGAAAGTAAATGTGTTTAGTTTTCACTCGTTTGTCAGATTTGGGGGCGTGGTTATACCGCTGTATTACCGCTCATGTATTTTGTCGAATGCTTAATACAGAAACTTGGGTGATAGCAATATTGACATTGCATTTAAAACTGTAGTTTTAATTACTCCTGCGTACGTAATAGGTGTATACAGTAGCCAAAGTCACTTGATAGATAATACAATGCTCCTTCATTGCAGTAATGACAGAGTGATGAAATTCTCCAATTCTTATATTAAATAAATAAGGAGGGTAATGGCGACCTCCCCCACTACAGAAACGATGCCATATAACTACCTCCGAACGTTTTGCGACTACACTTTTCTCCCATCGAGCTCCATGGAACTGAAACACGTGTTTTATCATCAACATATTTTCTTGAATCAGAACCAACTAACGTTGGCAACCAGTTGACCACACGTTACGTAACTTTATTTAATAGCCTTTTCATTTTTATGAGTAGATGAAATATGATATTTACAAAATAAAGAAGATTCTATTGAATGCAGTTTCATTAAATGCGAATAGTGGGTTATCAAATGGTTGATTTGGTCCCAGTCTACGTTTTCCCTGTAATCCTAAAACAAATGTTTTATTGAAACATTATTGATGCATTTTTATTGTCAGAATTTGTCCCAGAGTCCCTAAAATTAACAGTAATATAAGGTATAAAGACACCCAATTCAGACACAAGTAATCTTAAGAATTTGAGTCTAGTATCCAACGTGCCTTTCTTGAATAAAGTATTAGAGAAAGCAGTATTTCAGCAGTTATTAGTCTATTAAAATTCGAATAATGTTTAGAAAGGCCGTTTCAGAGGGTAGCACCAAGACTTGTTAAGATTATAAATTATATCCATTTAGCATCAGATAATAAATCAGTGTCTGTTCTAGTATTTTGTTATCTGAGTGCTGCCACAGACCACCGTACCTTCTAAAAAGACATGAAACCTGCATAGGCAAAAAAGGGACTGCTCTTTCCCGGTTTAGGTCAGAATTAACAAATATATTTCAATTTGTAAATAATGATGACTCATATGATACCCCTGTACCCATGGAGGTGATCTGGGCCTCGGAATGGGCTGAACATCCCGTCCAGGAGGCAATTGGATTTTGTGGTGGGAGTAGGTTGGGGAGCGCATATGCCTGGGGCCACATGGAAATAATTCTACTAGATAATTACTACTAAAATGTAGAGGTGCCCCCATTACTACTAAAATGTAGAGGTGGTGTGGGATGTCTACTCCCACCTGCCCCAATGGGGCCCCTACCCTGTACTGTTGTAAAGCGGCCTGACCTTGCTTACCGGGACCCTTCTTGGCTGGTCCAGGAGTGACGTTCCATGTCACGGCGGTGTAGAATCCTCCCATGAAGCACTGGAGAGTGCTTCAGTTGATATCACTGGTGACTGTGTCCAGGCTAAACAGCTGCTGGGGGTCAGGATAGGGGAGGACTGGGGCAATTGTGAGCGCCTTGCACAGTGCGATGAATGGCTGCTAACTAAAAACAGTGTCTGGCCAGGTTCCAGATCAAAAAGTGCAAGACTATTTTGGGCAGCAGTGCTCCTGGAATTGGGGATCTCAGTACAAGTAACGATAAATATGATTTACTGTATATTAGAATACTTTGAAATATCATACCACTAAAAATCCACCGAAAATGCGTTTGTTCTGAAGCACAGTGAACGTTTTATTAACAAACAACAAATTTTAATTTATTTTCTTCTAGGCGGCCCAATACGAGCAATACTATATAGGAATTGCTAGGTGTGAAGACATCATAATATTAAAATGGAAAAGTAAAATGTCTGGAAAGTGCAATCGAATGTTTTATGAACAAAGTGTTGTTATGTATAATAATTATATCATTATATTATCACAAAATATAATACCCTGATCTTAATTCATTTCTTCTTTTGAATTATTTTTGAATGAAAATTTGGTATTTAAGTAGGGTGTACAATATCTTCAGCATTGCTTGTTTTGTCTATCTGCATGTCTTTACATTTATTGACAGCATTGAGATGTTTAACTGGTGCTTATACCGTAATGCTTCTTGAAATCGCGCATCAGAGCAAATGTGAACTGGCGGAATAGGCGTCTACTTGCTTCAAACAAATAAACGCCTTTTTAATGAATGAAGGTCTTGCTTTATATTAAAATCATGTACGTCGTCCTTGCATCGCAAGAACCACAAAGTAAAACGTTTTTTTTCGATATATTTGGTGTTTAAAAGCCCGCGGCTTTATTGAACTAGGTATTCTTTTAACATTTAAAAAATCATTTAGACGTCCACAGATGTTAAATCCGTCCAAGTCAGTTTGAAGAGTGAGATGTTCAAACGATTGAGTAATTGAATTTTTAAAAATCCACCCAGCACCGTTCGACATGGAGAGATTAATGGTTTTATTTTTGATTGACTCAGTAGTTTATTTCGGTCAACGATGTGATTCGGTATTGAGCAGACCTCTGTAGTCGCCATGGCATTTCGAAAATCGTTTATCCAAATTTAAATTACATCGGACGAAGGTCTCCCTGACAATCGGATACTGCTCATGTAACGCACCCTATTTAACCCCGCTGGCTACCGGGCTTTTATCCGCCATGGACAGGAATTGAACAGACGGAGAGAGACGATTGGCTCAATGAGTCTAAGCCTTCAGTCCTGGAAACGTATTATTATTTTGTCTTTGACTCTAGAGAGTGATGTCCCCTTTGGTCACAAGGAGCCTAACAACACAGAGACACACACACTCTCACACACACACACACACACTCACATAACAACACAGAGACACACACACACACTCACATAACAACACAGAGACACACACACTCTCACACACACTCACATAAAAACACAGAGACACACACACACACACACACTCACATAACAACACAGACACACACACACACACACACACACACACACACACAAATAAATAAAAAAGTAGGTGAGTACGTGAATTGCTGGTCTTTCCCAAGACATTTACACAAGCATATGGAAAAATGGATTTCAGCTTGGATTGGCAGATCTAAAACCAGCGCACTATTCTGCCGCCGATGACTTACCTTAAAAGCCCCTGAACCAAAAAATAATTGAATGCAATTTAGTCAATACAAATAAACATACTTTAAATATGTTATATTTTATTTTTGAATAAGAGGTCGACGTTTAAACAATATAGGGCTAACGTATAGGACCATGGATTATGAGATATGCGACATTTTTCTCATAAAAGTGTGTAATAACTAAATGTAACTACTTATTTACAAGTAAATGTGTAAATAATTTACATGAGCACTAGATGGAGACAAAATTCTTCAGGGAGTGAGACGATACATTTAATCTCAAAATCCCTCTAGAGGTTAATATGTAGGTTTATCTTTCAAATAAACGTATTTCCCGTACAAGGACTGTAAATAGATATGACATCTGAGGACTTTCAAAGGCATACGCCGTGACACTAAAATGCCAACTCCCTGGTCGCCATCTTCAGTTGTCTGGCTATAGAACATGCACAGTACTCGATCCCGTCATAAACTAATACTAATGATGAACTACGCACAAGTACAGGGAGCCAGAGGCACCCCGGTGCCCACACAGCAAGCGAACTGGGTTAGATTTGCACTATCATTATTTTTTAAAGTAATTTTAGAACTGGATAGTCAAACTGGAATCAGCCTCATTTGGTCGATGGCTCATTTGGTCTACCTGGTTCAGTTTGGTGAAAGGAAAGAAAAAAACTAACAAATAACGGTCAGTTGCAGAATTTTGATGCAAAGATCAATTTAGCTTTTTATACCCTCCCGCCCTCCCATCAAACAATGCATACCAACACATGCCTGCCGCGAACTGTTGATGTAGCCTATATTTAAATCGCAACGTCATCCACAGAGATATAGCCTAATACACGTTCATGATAGTTTTTACTTATACACATATCTGAATTTTGCAATGGTCTAATAATTCATTATGGTATGCTCATGCTAAGTCATATTTGTGTCATTTTAATGGTTTGGGCATGCAGCTGTGCTACATGCAAACTGCATGGTTTTGGTGAAGAAATGCGTCTTAATTTTCTTCGTTTTCAATGCAAAAATTTGTTTCTTTTTCTGGAATTGTGAAAATGCAGTTGGGGAGACCGGGGATAGTTGTAACATTTTTGACATTTCTGTCTCTATCTTGAAGCGCTTTTAAGCCAGTGCATTCAAAATTGTATACAAACTAGTTACATGTGTCTGCTGTTAGATGGCATAGTTGTTATATCTGTAACACAAACAAAAAAGGCATGGTTTAGTCTCAACCCCAAGGAGTGAAAAGTTACAATTCACCCCATAGTCTGGGGAGAACTTAAATTCGTTTTTAAATAATGTGTGTGTGTGTGTGTGAAGTATGTTAGTTACTGTCAGTCATAGTAGTGAGACATTTGAACATAATACATTTGAAAAAAAAGAGCATTACTGAATATTAGTGTGTGTGTGTTTGTTTGTCACCGTCAGTCACAGTGGTGACAGACATATGGCACACCTGGAGTGCAGGCCTCATGGGCACACAGAGTAGCCTACAGGTTTTACACTAAGATATTAATATAATTAAAAATAATTTAAAAAAACCTGCAAAAGTTCACCAGCTTCAACAATTGAACATTAGTGTCTGTGTGTGCCAAGTTATTCACCATTGTCGTTACAACTAACCCAGACTCCTATAATAATGAACTAGCTTACCTTACAGCTAACATGTAAAACATAGTCACAAACAACTTGCATGAAAGATATCTAGATAAACACAGAATAGACATGATTTAAGTTTGATGAGTTTAACTACATAGCTGGCAATACTATCACAAAAATAAATGAGGTAAAAATTGGTTGTTTCTGCCACAGGGTGCCACTTCTTCAAATGTGGCAAAAGGACTAAACTGAGCATGTGCAGAGTGAATCTGGTTATTCGTAACTTGTTCCTGATTGGAGAAATTCCAAGTTTTACAATTGACCCGTGCTACAACCATCCCCGATTTCCCCTACATGAATTTGAATGACCAATGAATATATTTTATATCCAATCACAGCGCCTCTGATCTAAAGTTACTATTCCTGTTCGACGGGGTATATGTTATTCAAAACTCAATGCTGGGAGGTTAATAACTTCGTGCAGAGCTCGTAGGTTCAGATTTGATTTTAAACACGTTACTGTACAAACTAATATAATGCAAGGAAAAACAGTGCTTTTCAATTTATGGGGAGGTGTTCTAATCCCGCGTCCACTTCAAATCTTTAATAAATACGAGGATAGTTATGGACTGCCAAGGTAGGAGAACAAATCTTTAGAGCAATATTTTGTTTGTTCGTGATATTGATAATTTAAAGATCTGCAAACCACTATTGTACACTATTACACCAATGATGTAACGATGCAGTAATGATCTTATTTTATTTTAATTATATTGTTAAGTGTCTTATTGTTCTTATTCTTTTTTGTATAAACTGTCTTATAAAAATTGTTTGCACTAACGGGCCAGAACAAATCCTTGTTTGTTGTGAAACTTATTTGGCAATAAAGCTCTTGCTAATTCTAATTCTAATTCATGTCGATATTGATATTTTGCTTTGACGTTAATCATTTTGACGTTATATGCTGCGTTTAGCGGGCTACTCTTTGATGTTCTGTTCAACTTTTAAGTGTGTTTAACTAATTTCAAGACAAAAAATACAACTTTTCTGATATTTAAGCAACTGAAGCATGTGCTGGTTTATATATTATACAACAATACTGTTTTACGTAGTCGTTGTAAACACAAATGAATGTTAATAAACTGTAGGATAATTTCCGCTTGAGATCGCGATGTGTATTTATTTCAAAGCTAACCTTTCTGGTTATTTATAATGGGTTTCCTTGCTATTTAATCGCGATTTGTATTTATACCAACTAAAACGTGTTCTTATGTAGTTTTGGTCTCGTTGCACGCATTAGTAGCTAAAAAACATTCAGTAAACCTTCATCTCGAGTTCACACTACAACGGTCTTAAATCAAGCAATAAAGACTTTTAAAACACTTCAATGAACACAACATTTATTTTGCTAATAAAACATCACTATCCCCGGAAGTTTAAAAAGAGGAAGTCCTTTTTTGGGGGGAGGACGGGGAATTTATAAAATTTATAAAATTTTATAAAAATTATTCTAATGTTAATTAATGCTAGGCAATGTTTCTGTTGCCTTTAGCCTGTAAAGTGGCTGGCTGGTAGTAAAAGGGTTAAACATGTCTCGGAGTGTCACTTCAGACATTAAAAAACGACACTTCAGATATTAAAAAACAAAAAAAAACGAAACAAACAAAAAAAGACTGGTGTGATATATTGTCGGAAGAGGTAAGTTTTCCTTAATGTCACTAAATTATAAAGATAAATATGAACCGGCTACTGTCACAAGACTGCACTATTTGCATAATTATCTTAAACGAGATAAAACATGGCCTGGCATACTTTTTCATATTATTTCATACAGAAACTGGAAACAGAAAATGATTATTCATTCAAAGTTGGTCATGTGATTATCGTAAACTGACCCAGGTCTTTTTTGTTTGTTTTCAGAGATTTTGTCTATAAGGCTATTGACCCTGGGGATTCTGAAGGTGCTCTGCAACGGGCACAGAAGGGTAAGCTGATGTTTACCCAGGTAAGTTTATTTTCCTATAGATAATGGAAAGTTAATTTAACTCTGACAATGCAGCTCAGTACAAAAAATCTAATTAGAAAAAAATAAAGACACCGTCTGAAATAAATTGAGTGCTTAATGACATCATTATTATGATTTGCGGTCGTAGTAATAGTATGCCAAGTGTTTAATATTATTTATGCTTATCTATAATTTAAACGCTATTACATTTAGGGGAGGAAATAAACTGTAAGTAAACAAATTTGCTCCCTGTTTCAGATGCTGTCAGAGATGGAGATGGAGTTACAGAGGGCAGCGTCCAGCCAGGGGCTAAGTCTTCCCCCTCAATTTTCAGTGCGGGAGCTCTTTGGAAAAGTTCGAGAGGATGCAGTGCTCAACAAACCCATGCTAGATATGGCCACCAAACTTCGCCGCAATGGTAAGCCACTTGGTCTGAATACAGAACCTCGCCTTCTTATTCATGCCATGTTTATTATCTTACTTAAATCGCATCCTTCAAATTGACCCAAAATGAAGAGTACATCGTTAAAGATAAATAGTTTCTTCTGAAATTATTACAAATGATCTATGATGTCGGTTATTTGAAAAATGTGTTATAAAATATTTTCAATGGCTAAGAAAATATTGTTTATGGTTCATGATATATCCTCTTTAAAAAATGGATGTAAAACAGTTCCACTTTTCTTGAAGGCTTGGTTACATGCGTGCTGGCCAATAACTGGGTAGATGACTCTGCCCAGCGCAAGGTCTCTGCCCGGATCCTTTCAGCTCTGCATGGTTACTTTGACCTGGTTATTCAGTCGTGTCATGTCGGCGCCAGGGTCCCTGAGCCTGCCATGTTCAACCTTGCCATGCAGCTACTGAATTGCAAGCCCAACCAAGTAAGATCCTTATCCTTAGTGCAGGAAATTCTTAAGAAATGTGTGGGCTGGTAGATGCTAAATCGTAACTCAAACATACAGGGTATTTGATTGCAATAGCAGCCAGCCAGCTAAAACTACAGAAGGCACCTATTTGACCTTAAAGCTGATCACGGTCCGGATAATTTAGTATTCATTCGTTGAAAATGCTTATTCTGTGAATCATCTGACAATTTCAACATTATGGACTCTTGAGGAAGCGTGACTTAACGTTGTAGTTGCCATTCTTTACAGGACCACACCATGGAGTCCCAGGCGTTTGTGTTTCTGTAGGCCTAAGTAAATTAAATCAACTCCCGTGTGAACACACAAACATTATTATTGCTTATTTATCTTGCGTGTAGACTTTCAGATTTTAAAATTGAATATGATCTGCTTTTATCTTCTTTCCAACTAGGCATTCATCTTCTTTCTGCTAAAATCAATATTATTATTGCCTTTTAGTCACAGTTGAGAAAGGATGAAACAGATCATATCCATTTTAATCTTCAATAACTGTATTTCTGAATTCTTATCTATAGTTTCTCTGAAACTATATTCTGATTTCTGTGCTTGCAAGATTTTGGACATAAGTCTACTTTATTGAATAAAACTTAATTTAATGAAAAAGAGCTTTGAATGTCACATCAGGCTAAAACAAAAAAATGTTTAAGTGGGCATTGATAGCTAAAAGTATCTTGGGCAAGGTTTATAATAAAAGCAATGACATAATCAAGGGGAAAAAATGATGACAATAACATAAATGGCGACTATTGTTTCAGGCAATCTATTTGGATGTTGTCAAAGAAAACCTAACAGCAGCTGAAGACTTTGGCATGACTGCTGTGTCGGTTGAAGATCAGACTGAAGCCATGAACCAGTTACAGGTGCGATCAGGAGCAGAGGTACAGGGCTGTAGGTTTGCTCATCTGTCATTTAAATGTAAAGGACCAAGTTCTTCAGTGAGCATTTCTAATTTCTGGACTGTTTTAAAGGATACCTATTTTTTTGTTATGTATCAGCTTTTGAGTTTGGGTGAGACATTTCCTGTCTGTTGCGTTCCTGAAGATGTTTCTCACGGCTTCGTCACAATAAAGGTAATGATATATATTTAATCGCAGTTATAAACTTCAGAACAGCATATATATATATATATATATATATATATATATATATATATATATGTGTGTGTGTGTGTTTTTGTATGTGTTTGGGTCGCGAGAGATATATGTGAAGCACAGTTAATAACTGTGAGAGAG
>JAOYSI010072531.1:40473-55846 GCA_025775065.1 Hiodon alosoides
ATATATATATATATATATATATATATGTGTGTGAATGTATTTTGATGTATGTGGTTCCGGAGCGAATTCTATTTGGCCCAGCTTCTTATTCACTGATTGAACATCTTTATGATGTTTATTGGTTAATAAAAAAGCAACTCACTGTCTGCTTATAATTTTTCAGTAGTATTAAGCTCTATTAGCCAAACTACAAAGGTGTATGTATGTATTTTCTGTCAAAGATTATGTGATAATGGTTTCTCGCTGCTTTTAACCAGCTTTGTTTATTTATTTTTATTTATTGACTGAAGCCTCCTGGTCCGTTACTGCCAGACAGCCTGAACTCTATAGTTTACATTGCGAATTCAGTCTCCCTCTTTCCCAGCCCGGGGTGGAGACTCACTATGTGGAGATGGGGGATGGGCCTCCCGTTCTTCTCTGTCACGGCTTTCCTGAGAGCTGGTATTCCTGGAGATACCAGGTAATGCATTAGCACCTTGCACTTACAGTCAACAAACTTGACGGCTTGCCTGTTGTAAACGCGGTTGTCTTATCTGTTTCAGATTCCAGCTCTTGCAGATGCTGGCTTTAGAGTTCTGGCTCCAGATATGAAGGGTTACGGAAATTCTACAGCCCCTTCCGGTGAGGCTGCAACCTCATTAGATGAAATGACTTTTATATAATAGTTAAATATATATAATTTATAATTGAATATATATAATTTACATATTACTTTCAACACCGAAAACTTATTGTTAGCAATTGGAGAGTTTTCCCCAAGTCCAGGTTATTGAGAATATTGAGAATATATTGTCTATAAGCATTCTGATCATCAAAAAAATCAGTAATTCCTTTTATGTAACAGTGGCTCCTTATGATCAGAGGGATTAATAAATGAGCGATTAAGGAACGATGAATGTAAGATCCTATGTGTTTTGCTTATAAGGGTTTATTACTTATATTGGTTTGGGACCCTCTCTTTACAGACATAGAGGAGTACTCGCAGGAACAACTCTGTCAGGTAGGGTAATGTTCACTTACACAAAGCATTTGTTATTTTACTTGGTTATCAGTATTGATAAAAAGATTAAATTACAATGACTGTTTTTCGGGCAATGAAGTAAGGTTTACCCCCTTATAGAAAATTGATCGCCGTTTTAGTGCTATAACCAGTTGAAAGTGGGAAGCTGCCACTAGGCATAATAGGAAATTTATTTTGCATTGGCTCAGTATGTAGAAAAGAAGACCATTATTAAATAAGTTTTATTAAATGAGCGCTGAGTTTGTTGGGAGGTGAATGTAATCAACCTTCGGAAACACATGGTTGAGTAATGCTGTACTAAATTATGAGTGTATTGTTGTATGTATGATTGATTGTATTGATTGTTATTTTTATTACTTTTTTTTAGGGCTTGGTGACCTTCTTGGATAAATTGGTAAGGTTTTATATTCTGATTTGGGCCTTAAGCGTAAAAGTAGAGTAATAAAATTAATATATTTACACATTACAACTTTTTGGACAAGGTTTTGGTATTTGAATCCTTGTATGAATATTGCATACATAATTTATTGAATATCTAGCACTCAAACTCAAAAAACAAAGTTATTTGTTTTAGGATCTTTTTAGTTTTATTATATCACTGTTTGATTGTACACTTATATTATTTTACACTTCTGTCTTGTTTAAATTTGCAGAATAAAATGATCAAAGTAATTATTTTTTCATACCGACTTGTAAAAATCTACAATTTCAAATCAAGCTTGCAATTTCTAATACAATGAAATAAGAAAAGCTTTTGTTTTTTCTTTAATCTTTCATTTGTAATATTTTTGATGATTAGATAGGAAGGAGTCCAAGTGTCCACGGTTTCAAATTGAATGGTGGGTGTACTCTGACAGATTAGGGTAAATGAGTGCCGTTCAGCCACAGAACAAAGTCCACGCAGAGTCTGTTGTTGTGACGCAGATTGGCTTACAGACTCCTGCTACCCTAATCGTTCTGCAGGCCTTCCGACACTGTTGTGATAAAACACTTCTTCTAACTGAAAAGGGTTGGCGGTACTCCAGCTCACTAGCCCGGAGCCATTGCTGGGAAGTCTGGGCTCATAGCTAAGATTGCGGCTGTAACTACTCCCATTTAAAAACTACTGTGAAATTCTAACCACAGCCGCATTTCCTCTGTTGTGCTTAATGACACTTCCGAGTGCATGCCTCAAAACAAACCATAACCAACTTCGCTCTTGAACACGTGCAAAAATGCAAAATGCAAGTTTTTTAAATTTCTGTTTTGTAGGACTTGAGGGTTGAGAACAAGAGGAGATATATGCGTATATGTACGAACATAAGTATTTTCTCCTAATACTTCGAAGACCAGGATACATCTGTTTACCACTGAGAATAACTCGTTTTTGCAGAAATTGAAAATAAAAATGAAACTTTGTGGAAGAATTTCCTACCCATAGCGATAAAGCCTTCTTCACTTGGCCTGGACAAACTGTGGGGTTTCCTTCTGTTTCAAGCCCCCCCGGCCCCTCTGGGTCTGGCCTTAAATCTACTTTGTCTTCAACAAACAAGATTAAACTGTTTACATTTATGCATTGTATTAGCATTGTATTAGCTGTCTAAAGTTGTTTAGAAGGGTAATCATACTATCTAATAATAATTGGTTAGTAATTAATTATCTTTATGTTTTTCCTGCGACGATATAATAATATTGTTTTAAAGTGCCCTTTCCGGTTTATGGCTAACGATACACATTGTTTCAATAACAATGTCATACTGTTTCTGTCAAATACCCCTTCAACCTGTTTAACGCATTCAGTCATTTATAATAGAGAGAAAATGCAAATCTTTTATTCATTGTACCGATGCATGACTTGCTACTGATAATGTCGTTCTATTGGGTTAATACATTTTTGCTTTGCTACGCTTTTTTTTCCAGGGCATTCCCCAGGTGACGCTGGTGGGCCATGACTGGGGTGGGTCGCTGGTGTGGAACATGGCCCAGTGCTACCCTGAGAGAGTGAGGTGGGCTGTTTTCTGCCTGGGCCATTTTTCTAACTTCTGATCAAAGGTTTAGTTGAACCAAAAGACACGTGGTTCATTTATGCACATAGAGAAATAAGGTTAAACAAAGTCTGAAATGGATCTCACAAAACTCATAATATGGAATTATTTATTACTAATATATCAACTAAAGGAGATTATCTAAGTGTGTATTTATGTATGTAGGTATTGCATATTTTTAACAACATATAATTTCTACCATAATCCAAGTAATGACAAACATTTAAAAACTAGCATATTCTAATCATATTTGCATATTAGTGCATGGCTAATCTCGCTGCTCACGTTTCGTTATTTACGCGCTCTGTGCACACTTGGAAGCTTGCAGTTTAAAAGATGAAGCTGTTCAGCTTACGCATATGGGTACAGCTTCAAAAGTCCTGTATTGAATCTACTGTTCCAATTTCTGTGAAGGTGCTTATTTTTTTAATTTTAGTGGCTTCCGTGTTTTTTTTACATTTGCAATGCAGGGCTGTGGCTTCATTAAACACCCCGCTTTTCCCCGTTGATCCCAATACCAACCCAATGGAAAAGTTAAAAGCCATGCCTGTCTTTGAATACCAGATCTACTTCCAAGAACCTGTGAGTGCCGGTTTATAGAGAGCTCAGTATCTGTATTGTTGTTTTTTAAAATACCATGTGATAATGTTAACTGTAGATTGTCTTTTTAACTGGAGCAAAACTAGGCTTGAATTAAACTATCATTATACCCCTGTTTACACAAAACATTTACCGGTTATTTGTCTGAGGTGTTTTCTGTAATTTGAAACCTGTGATATGTGGCATGTCCCACTGACTAATTGCTGTACTTATCCAGGGGGTTGCAGAGGCTGAACTGGAAAAAGACCTGATGAGAACTTTCAAACTGTTTTTTTCTAGGAATGAAAAGACGGTAAGGGGTCTGATCGTGTACGCATTCAATAATAGCTAGTATCTTGATTTTTGATAAATCTTTCCTAGAAGGAAAATAAGAATGACACACAGTTTTATTCTTTTGTTAATTGTATCTTCTTATTCATTGTCGAAACTATGATGCCATGATGTTTTTCATTGTACAGTAAATGTAATGATGTTTTAAAATAATTTTAAAAAATAATAATTTTAATAAAAAAATCTTGTGTGTTTGTGTCGCTTTAAAATTCAGAGGAATAATTGATACAAGCCTTTTGTTATATAGCCTTGCGTTCTGTAACAATAATAATAAATCTGCTGTATCCCTTAAGGGTCTGCGTCTAAGTGGGGTCTGCAAAAGAGGTAAATAAACCAAGAAATAAAGTTTCACTCTGGCGTGTCTTTGTAGAAATAAAAAATAATATGCATGTAGCGGTTACATTTAAATGTAACATTTTATTTCTGTATTAGTTTTATTTAGCCCTTACACAAAGTGATCAGAACAGTTTCATATATTGCTGAAATGTAGGACCAGTGAAGGGCCAAGGGCCAGAATTGCTGATTGGAGTATTAAAGTGCGATGCAGAATATGAACAACCTATGGCAGGGCGGGCTTGTCTAGTAGAACATCGAGGCGCTGGGCAGGAGTAGAGGCTGGTGTTGCTGACCCAGCTGCTGGCATATCATCACAGGTGGCCTGTTTGTGGGAATGCCAGAGGATGTTCCCAGAAGTTCCTTTCTCACAGAATCAGCCCTGGATTACTACGTGCAGCAGTACAAAAAGACAGGCTTTGGGTAGGAGCCAAATTTACTTAGCAGACAACAGCCTCTACCGTGGGCTTTCTTTTTTTCTTCATTATCATTATCTGATTGGATTTTCTCCACAGATACAGGGAAAAAAATACTATCAGTACAAATAACTTTAAAAATGTCTAAATGAACCCAGTTAATTTACTATGTTATTAATGTGTATTTATTTTGTGTTTGTTTCGCATGCAAGTGCATTGGTTCTCTAAAAAGTGCCTGTCTAGGCAACGGGAGACACCAGGCACTAGATTCCATTTAAAAAGCTGATTATTTTTGTCCTTGAGCTTGGTCAGTAGCCTGTAGTATACAATCTCCAAAGCTTCCAAAGGTGAGATATTTGATGACGCAGTATTTGATTCCTGCTTTGTGTTTCAGGGCACCTCTGAATTGGTACCGTAACATTGAGAGGAACTGGAAGTGGATCTGCTCCAGACCAAGGGGAAAGGTGAATGCCTGCAGAGAACTGGCTTCTCTGGTTTTAAGCGATTTCCTGTGGCATTAAATGAAGTCTATATGAAAATTGCTTTACTGCTCTCAGACTTCAAAAGCACAATGACGGAATGATCTTGCAGCCAGTGTAGGTTTGTAGATCAATCAAATTTGCTGTCAAACTGTTAATGCACGTGTTATGAACGACGCCCTGAAACCCATTGTACGAGAAACCCACCTGGTGGAAGAACACAAATAACTTGACAGCAACAAAAATAATTATTTAGCACATTAATTTATGGCTACTTATTTCCAGAATTGCAAATTTGTGCCAACTCCAGCATGACCTGTTTTCTACAAAAACATGGCGCGGTAAGGAGATTAAGGCAGTTTTGGCAGAACTTTGACTGGTGTTTGCATCTCTAGTTATGCTGCGTATGTTCCGTAGGTTCAACAGAAGATTCTGTGACGTTTCAAGCGTTTCCTT
Organism: Hiodon alosoides; assembly: GCA_025775065.1. Classification (NCBI taxonomy): domain Eukaryota; kingdom Metazoa; phylum Chordata; class Actinopteri; order Hiodontiformes; family Hiodontidae; genus Hiodon; species Hiodon alosoides. The sequence continues at coordinate 46,133 of JAOYSI010072531.1, forward strand.
GGCAATTCGGACTGCTCTTTCAGCCAGGCCGTACGCTTGGGGGTATTAAGAACTGATGGCTGTTCTAAGGCAGAGTCAGGAAAGATCGGACTTGAGAACTCAGTGCCGTTGTCTTAGGAATTTCATAGACAAAGAAGTAGCTCTTTAATTGAACCACATTCCATGGTGAGAAGTTCAGGTGGTTAATTTCAAATTAACATGACAATGTAAGTCTGATTTAAGTGCCTGTGGCATTTCCGTTCAGAATGATGTCACTTCCAATTGTCAGTTTGTCTCTGAAACCAATGAATGGTCTTATGTTTAGTCGCAAATTGTTTCTACATTCTATGTGTCCCCTTGTCTGGTCTTAGCAGACTTGTCTGCTAAAGTCTAAAATATTTGGGGCTATGCAAAACTGTTTCTAAACGCTGTTAATCAAACTTGTTTCCTTTAATATCACTATAAAATACGAGTTCAAAACAAAACAAAAGAATGATACCAGTACCACCTAGCCCATTACTATCTTTGAGAGCTACAAGTCTCCTGCCTAGCATTTTGTACCGACAAGGTATTGTACAAACATAACAATCATTGTTATCTACACAATACATGCTTATAAAACAGTTAGACATCCATAAACCACAATAAACAATCCCAACTAATACATACACATAAACTAATATATGCATACCCCCCTGTCACTGTGTTTTAAGCACCCTTAATAAGTTAGTTCCTATAATTTGGTTACCAGTAACCCCAGTCTCCCATGAATAGAAGCACTGTACCAACCATTTAGACAATTGCAACATCAGACAACCACCCAACAACTAATTACTACGAGGCCTGGCTATTACAGCTAGAACAAGTACCAATTATATCAATTATATCAACCCCAAGTATAAACAACAAAGACACTCATTTATATTGTTTATATTATATTGTTAAGTAGAAAAACCCATTCCCGTCCTTCACTCTTCGTTCCACAGTTAATGATGCCTGCCCTGATGGTGACGGCAGGGAAAGACCCTGTTCTGCTGCCGGTTTTCTCCACCGGTATGGAGAATATGGTGAGACTCATTTCCACACGCTTACTTTGTTTCTGAACTAAATTAGACTCGATGCCTTATCGTCAAGCTTAAATCTTTTTTTTCGTCCTTTGTTCTGATTTTAAGATCCCAAACTTAACGAGGGGTCACATCGAGGACTGTGGACACTGGACACAAGTAGAAAGGTAGGCGTGAAAAGATTCAATATTTAATATTCAAATTCATAGGTTTTAGTCCTTAAGCTTGACTAGTGTCAGCATGATGACCAAGTGTTTACGTGTAGAGAGGCATACCTCTCTGGGTACATTTGATTTTTTTAGTTAACTTAATAGTGTTTTCATTGTTTTGTGAGTATTTTTTTCCTCTACTCATATAAAGAAAAGGCTATTCAATTCAATTTAAGTGTAAAGTGTGTTTAGCATGTTGCCAAAGTTGTTTTTTTTATCCCAGCCCTCACTCATTTATATTTTACCAGGCCCACAGAGGTCAATAACATCCTCATCTCCTGGCTGAAGGACATACATCAGAAGGCCTCCACACCAACTCCAAAACTGTGAAAGGAACACGTCTTTTGAGTCCTAATACAATGTGAAGTATATGATCATCATTTTAAGGGAACTTAAACATGCTTTTTTTAATGAAAATGTTATTGCTTTTTTCCATAAGTAGGCATCCAAATCTCATTCAATAAAAGTTTAAATAGTATCAGCCTTAGTGCAACCAGAGAATACATAAATAGTGACAGCAACAAAACAATGTTTTAACACAAAATAAATGATTTAAGAGTAATTTCTCTATCTATGCATGCCATGTATCCATATAACCACTTTTTACATAAGCATCACATATTACTGTTACTAATACAGTACATGACTGCTACATTGTCATATTATGTACATCCTATGTACTTGTTATGGATATTATTGGTTTCTTTTCTCTTTCTTAATATACATTCATACAATAATATACACATGAAGTTACTAATATTCTGCTAGATTGTTACTAATTCTGCTAGAAGGATTTCGACGCCTCTGTCAAGGCCTCATTAAATCGTAGACTAGCGGTCCGACCATGAGCGAGCAATGGAAGTCTCAAGATAAGGTGTTCTCTTTGAACTGTTCAGATTTCTTTCGACTCCTGCCACACTGACGCTTCGAGCCCTATCTGGGGAAGGGGTTGAGCTGACCTCTCTCCCCTGGGAGAGGGGGGCTGTGGAAGGTTAATGCAAAGGGTGTGCTGTACTTTTCCTTTGTATGTGTATAAATATGATGTGAACCCCATGATCGGGGCGCTCGCTCTCACTCACTGGGAGGAGAGACTCTTGTCGGCCGACATTAAATTCTGATTCTGTACAAAACATTGTGTGGAACTGTCTTCGATAGACCTTGTTTCAAGGCTGGTGTCAGATTGTCTGTGGTAGCCTTTGTCTCAAGACTTTGCCTCAGCGATTTAGGAAATTCGCTTTAGAATCTATATATATCAGCCTTTTTCATGAGTATGAGAGTTTCATCACAATTTCTTCCCCTTTTCCATTTCAATAAACAGTTATGGGAAAAAAAAACATTTCACTGTATTTAATTTTCCTTTCGGTTTAGCTTTGAATAAAAATAGTTCTTAGGCAATCACAGTTTTTCGATGAATTTTTTGTTGTCTTTATAAAGGTGATATTAAAATACTAAATACTGACAAAAATAGGGACGAAAAACCCTTCTGTCAAAAAAAATTATAAGTTCTTACACATTTTATTATCCAGAAAGTAGTTTTCTCACAGAAATGATATCTGAATGAGATCAAATTACATTTTTTTTGTTCTGATATGCCACCAATTTTTGTGAACTCTTTGAAGCTCATGACAAGATAATCAAATATATTGTAATCTTATAAGTGAGTAGTCTCTCTTCATTAATTACACACTCAAAATCATTTATCCGACAGTTATGCCATGGAGTTATAATTACAGGTGACATTTTTCACTGGTACAAATGATTCTTTCACTGCTAAAACCATTCAAACCAGGTAATAATCTCAAGCAAGATAAGATTGAATTCATCTGCAGAACTACTTGTGATATCAGAATGAGCTGAATATGTGAAAACGCATAAAATGCAATGCACCAATCACCCAGACTTCATTTGAATACCCTTGCCAGATCCTTGATGTAGAAATGCAAATGGGCTTTGACATAACCCGAGAGGAATTTTGGGTAATTGATCTATGCTCTGTTAGTGTTCAGCAGACCCCAGCTCTCTGCATGCTTGTAAGCTCCTCTTTTCTCGACTGTTCAGATATATAGAGACTACTTTTTTCATCCACTTGACTTGAAAACGGATTTGCTTGAAACGGCTTTGACAAAAGACATTTCCTGGCTATATTGCGTCGATATCATGTGCATTGATGAAGACAGTTTGGAAGGTCTCCAGTTTTAGACAAAATATTTGGGACGTAGTGGTTTGCCCTAAGGAGTTCAAATGACCTTAAGACCTTGTTATCAGTGATAAGATTTCACCTGCCAGCTAAGTGATGGTTAGAGGGCAGTAGTTAATACAATAAACAGCATAGTGATCTCCAAGTGTGAGTCCTTCAAATCTCTAATTACGGTATTCCCTAATGTCTGGGAAGACAAATTGCTATTTTTGCCTGGCGTTACAGCAGTCTGAATGATCGACAGTATGAGGCTTTGATGTATGCATATACAATCTCAGGATCAGAATACATGGACCAATTGGGTACCACAGTTTACCACAGTAAATACAGATTCTCATACTTATACAATAGCCTCATACAATTTTACAATTTCTATTCTTATTAAGTTGATTTTTTATTTTTTTTTATGTGATAGTATTTATTTTAAATTGAGTTTTTTTTTAGGGGATAAATGCCCTTCAACTATTTATTTGAGGAAAAGAAAAAGAAAAATCTATAAAGCCTAGTCAGTTTGTAAGAATAATACTTGTTTGAATGTCATAACAACACTATTATTTTAAGGAATTAAAAATGATGTTGTGTGATGTTTAGAATTTTATTTATTTATCTGTATGCATCAGCCTTTTTCATGAGTATGAGAGTTTCATCACAATTTCTTCCCCTTTTCCATTTAAAAAAACAGTTATGGGAAAAAAAAAAACATTTCACTGTATTTAATTTTCCTTTCAGTTTAGCTTTGAATGAAAATAGTTCTTAGGTAATCACAGTTTTTTAATGAAGTTTTTGTTGTGTCTTTATAAAGGTGATTTTAAAATACTAAATACTGATAAATATTCTTTAGAAAATGGCATAATCTTGAAGTTAAAGTTAAAAGTGATTTATCGTTATAACAACTGAGCACGAAATTATTCAGTGCAGGTTGAAGAATGCATGCAGAAACCTTACAATGCCAGCTCACAAAAATGCAAATCTCGGTTTTGTATTCCTGTACTTTTCCACTAATCTAATGTGAGCTCTGTGCTTTTAACCTACTTGGTATCTCCGTACTAAGTGTCCTTGTTTAATCTGGATCTCCTTCCATGTTGTTCTTTACACATTTCAGTCTGTTGTTATTTATTAATTAAATTTTTTAGGAAAATCAAAAAATGTTAAAGCCTGCGACTTCACCGCACATAGGCCTCACAACTCTATTCAAGACATATTTCAGACAATAGTTTATGTGTTTCGTGACTTTTTCTGCCACATATATCATGCGATGTTTCTGGTTGGTCAAAATTGTGTCCTTTGATCAGGAAGAATTTAATATAAGTATTAGTATTTCACATAAAAATGTATCTCTTATATTGGCCATATCTTCTTAAAGTGCTGACACATTTTGGATTTTCAAGGTGAAGAGAATGACAGCCTGACTTTTATTGCTTCTTGTAATGGAGAGCAGTTTCTAATCACTCCCTGTATTACAAATATGAGTGCCATGAGGTCGTTTCACAAGATTTATGCCTAAGGATTGACCACTGATTCAACTTCACCTTCAGAGTTTATCCCCACCTCTAAATCCACTTCCCATTTTCACTTTAATGAGAGTGCAGATATGAAAACTACCAGACAAAAGATGGTAAACGCCAAAGATGATGACAATTTGTTCCTTTATCTTGTGGGTTAATCATTGCATATAAACAAATCATTATCTCAGTGCTTGCCATGTGGTGTATTTATTTATTCCAGATGGGGTAGCTTTTCAGCAGATGGTTTGAGTGTTGTAAATGTGGCGTGCAATGGCTCAGTGTGTGAGCATGTGTCACTGCATGCGCTGCTGAGAGTTTCTCTGTAAAGCTTCACTGGAATCAGTTGGAATCATGAGTGCAATTAGATAGCTAAATTTGCTTAAAAAATCCCATCATCACAGGGCAATGTGCATGCCAGATGCGGTCCTTAATAGACCTTTGACCAGAATGTCCCTGGAAGTCCCAGACAGGGCTCTGCTATTGTGCTCTCAGCCATGGGGCTGGCCAAGAACCTCTTCAGCACATAAAATTTATAGCTATATATCCAGATTGGAACTGAACGGCTACAGAATAGGGATATTGTGGGGACATGCCCAGTGGTAAGCCTGCAGCTCCCAGGCAGGTCTATGGACATGCCCCATATCTTACCAGAATTTCACGCTTGAATCCTACTCCTGTAATCAAACCACACTGGTGTGCGCTCCCAGTTGAAGACTTTAAAAAGAGACAACAGTGCTGTCTAGTGGAGGATGTTCGTTTCTACATTTTTTTGTGTTGTGAAAAATTAGCAATGAAGGCCACAAAAACCCGCTGCCTGTGTTTGGTCACTCGTGGATTAAGTAAACTCCACTTTGGGAAACTCCTGCCTGCCTCACAATAGCCTTGTTTTTAATGGGTCTACTCACAGAGCTGTGCAGCTCTCCATGAATTTCAATGAGCAGTCTGCCTATCAGATTGTGCTTTAGTACACACTGAAGAAGTAAGTAAGGCAAAACAATGCAAAAGATTTCACAGAGAAGGGTAACTGGTAATGATCATTGAAAATGTCAACATGGCCAAAACCGCACCTCATATAGTGCCATTTATACACCTGTTTAAATTGTGGAATGAGCATAGTGCAGTTTGAGAATTGACTACAGCAAGTATCACGTATGACAGAGCAGAGATATTTCAATGAAGTTTCTGTAATCTAATAAGCCATACCATGGACTTCAAACACACAAAATACCTGCTTTAGGATATAAAGTGTTTAACTTTCAAATTTAAACCTGCAGAACTTAATTCAATACGAATCCATCAATCATAAATGCACAAGTATTTAAATTTTCAGAGAATCCATTATCACATGACAGAATCCAGTGACTTAGGGGCAATAATTAAATCACTGTCAAAATGCTGTCATGACACCTGCCACCATGGCACTGTTTTTTTAAGTTATTTATTTATTTATTTTTTAATTTATTGCTCAAATCAAATTTACTGCAAATTGAATCATTAAACAATTTCCCAAGAGACATTCTTACCGCCAGCTATGAAACGCAAATGACACAAGAAAGTCTTGGGGTGGGAAATTAAAATCCAAATTTTTTTTTGATCAGACAATCATGAAAGCCCAAGGGTGTCTGATGAGGGAAGAATTACCTCTCAAAGTAAATTGAATTGTGTTAAATTGTGGAGATGGAAAGGTGTTTTAAATAAAGTTTTAAATCAAAACTGTTTGTTGTGCTCCTGGAAAAGCAATCCCAGGATAATGCTGGTTTATTCAATTTTACATTGCTTCTTATAACACAACTGCATGGTTAAATCACAATATAGTTATTATCTTTATTATCTTTTTACCATATTTGCAAGGAAGACATTTTACAAAAGATTTCAACATTCTACGCTAGGTTTTTTTTCTTCTGTGTTATGCGTTTCTGACAGCATTTGATTGTAATTCACATATTTGTAATGGTATATTAAACATTGCTGAAATATGGAATGACAATATCATCTTAAAAAATATTAACTTATTTAGCACATGAGTTCTTTTGGCAGAATTCATCAATACAAACTATTAATAGACTGAGATATAAAAAGGGTTACTGTAAGAAAATGGTATTGAGGAGTACATCTAATATAAATAGATCGAGTTGCAAAAATGAACACAATTATCTGAAAATATACATCTGCACATAATTTTGATGTGCCACAAATTCCTGCAAAGGAGACGCATCCTACTTTAAACATGTGTTAGCTATCACAGACTAAAATATTATATTTTTATGATACGAATGCATATGCCTGGCATGTTAGAACGAATGGAAGTAAAGCAATTTGATTAACTGGTTATAGTAATATATCTCCTCAAGTGTTCTGCAACTTCTCAGAGCAGAAATTTGCAGAATTTAAAAACATGGTTTTGTTTTTGATGTAAGGCACTCAGGAACAGGGCAGACGACTTTGCCTGAAGTTACTCAGCACTCAGTGGGGCATTAACATTTTTTTTATCAAGCCTGTTAATTAAATCGGGTCTGTATTAAATTAATGAACTATGCAATGCGCAGAAAGAATTGCTGCCAGGGCTCTCCAGGGTTTGGTTTTAATGAAAAGAACACAGTGAGAAAATACCATATGGAAACTCTCAGGGAGACCAGATTTTCACAATCTTTGTTTTTCTCATAGGGGGACATGTTTATAATTATTTGATTGTGCTGTAGCTGATCTACTGAGGAAATAGGCCACCTGCAAGTTAAAACTACTGGAAATAAATCATTTTTAAATAACAATAATAATAATAATAATAATAATAATTGTTATTATTATAATTATTACTGGTTTTGTAGTTATATATATATAATAATGCAATAATAATAGTCATAACATGAAATCTGGACTGAGCGTGTTAAAATTAGAAATTTCTCCTAAAACAGGAGAAAATGAGGCAGTAATTGTGTGGCAGCATTATTGGCCTGTCACATAATTACCCATTATTTCATTAAAAAGTAATGCGTTTGGACCAATAACTACAATTTGTAATAAACATTTTGTATGGCTCCCCATTCAAGATTTGTCAAAGGCCTGTTTCTAACATGCAATCAACTCGCTTCACATACTGATTAACCCAACAGTGTGTTTAGCACTGACCTTGTGCATTATGCTGCCCTACACAAAATACAAATACACCGACCCCATACTGGTAAAATATAACCTTAACACCCTATCCTCCCATTTATTTACAAACACACAAACACCAATGTAAAACCTCTGGGGTAAATAGCAACGAGCAGACCGGGTTTAATATGTTTACACCTAAATGTTTTTAACATGGGTTTAAACTCGTTTTAGTCTTAAATTGATTTTTATAACAGCGAACAATGCCATGATTTAAAACTGACTACACCTTGTCTGCAAACAGTGTCAAAGTGAGTCTGAATTATTTACTCTGTTTTTGGTACCCCATAAATAACGGATAAGAACAAAACAAAAATTGTGTTCTCCGAAAGTAGGGCCTGAGGAAGTTTCAAATGACGTGACCATGGTGAAAAACTGAAAAAAATGTATACTTGACAATATAGATGGTTTCAGATAAATCATGACCTAAGCAATTTAATCTGTCAGAAATAAAAGTGCTTTAGTTATAGAATTCATTGTTCACCCTGTCAGAATGAAGAAATCTGTCAAACAAACACAAGTTTGAGATGCAAATAGTGGTGCCACCTTTGTTAGCACAATTGTTACCTGTTAACACAACTTAATACAACTCGATTTTCAGTGTACTCGTCAATTTGATCCATACAGAAGAGACGAAGAAAGGGACAGATTCAGGGTTTGAGATGTCTGTAGAAATTCAGGGTTTCCGATGTGTTTGGAATCAAGATGTTGAGTCCATGAGGAGTGCTAGAGCGCGAGTATGTGGTTGCCAGGGCTGTCGAACTGTCTGGATAATCTTGGTCCTAAAGTGGATAAAAGATGGACTTGCCTGCAGCTGTTACCTGCGCCATCCATTACCCATAACTCTGTGGGATTGCAGGAACAAAATGGCAACTGGCGGCTCTTTTGATTGACTAGCACAGCTCCATCCACCTGTCAGACAGATGGCCATTTTAGGCCACCTTTTTTCAGGAGTGAACTCAATAAATAGCGAATACGATATTCACTATGCCAACAACGATTGCAGCTAAACAGTGTTTGACTTTTTCATTGCAATGACACGTGATAGAAATTTATGTACAACAGGTTGTGATAAGAGAAATTCAGAGAAAGTTGTGACAGTTGATTTAGTCACACAATTATGTCAATGCTAAGATCTTTCCGACTGTAAGCTCGTACAAACTTTTCTATGTGGTATCTGTGATAATCAAGTTTTCAAGCGACAACCATTGTCAGTATTTTTAATGAGAATTTAATGAGACCGTTACTGAACAAACTTCAGATCTTTCAGAAGAATTTTAGAGATTAGTTCCAGATATGTTCCAGATATTTGAAAAATTGAATTTGAGAAATTGAAGGAGTACAATGTAAAAAATACAAAATAGCTGCGTGGAGAGGAAAAAATGAATGATTAAACGATTCACAACAAATTTTTCAGAAAAATGTAAATACTGTATCTATGTTCTATTAAAAGAGTAAGGGTTAACAAACCCTATGGGCCACGATTAACTGCAGTTAAAAAATCTGCCATTAAGAAGATGATAATATTAAATAAAAGGGATACAACTAGGTTAATCCATACATATATAAATATATGTATATATATATATATATATATATATATAGAT
>JAOYSI010072532.1:0-21362 GCA_025775065.1 Hiodon alosoides
AGAGGCGCGCGCGCACACACACACACACACACACACACACACACACACACACACACACACACACACACACACACACACATACAAAAAACACGTTTTTGGTACAGGTTACATTCCAGTTCATATACGACTTGTTGTAATCTCAGAATCTGACAGATGGTGGCACAATTGAGCTCTTTGCATCTTCCCAAGTAGTATGCCACGCAACCTAGTCTTGCTATAATGGGGTCTCCAGAAACTCAGGTTCATCACGTTGTTATTATTATCAGCTGAAGAACGACTATCTTTGGGGACCGGAACAAGGAATCAAGCTTCACTGAAAATAATAAATGTGCAAATTGCACATCACTACTGCATAATCTTTCATCAGTTTAACTATTCTATATGGTCAAATCTACTTTTACCAGGAACATCAATTATAAAAAGCTAAATCGCAGGGTGAGCATCTTTTGTCCTTAGAATCAAATATTAGATAAAGATCCTCCAATTTAAACATAATTGACCAAATCTCATTTAGACCAATATCATCCATCAATCATTTATTTGGCAATGCTCCTTATCTGCAGTGGCTTACAGTGCAGACACAAGATTGACCAAAAAAAAACCACCTAATTATCATTTTGATCAGCAGTGAAATAATTGCTGTGGCTGGCAAACACCCAACTGCAGCCACTTGCTCGAACCGTTAGCCCATTCAGACTGACGCTCAATACCCCAAAGGTTCAAGATCCACTTTGTCTGAGCTTTACAAGAGGTCTGAAAACCAATCTTACCTGTTCTTTTTGAGGAAAGCGATGACATTATTCGAAGCATGTCGTAAAGACTGAAAGTAACACTTTCCCCTAGTCACACACCACATCAGAATATTTCAGTTCTGTTCTCAGGGTAAGCTCTGTAAGTCCTAATAAATGGGCTACTGGCACTGCAGTCTTACTTAAGGAGAGATGTTCCTTGTGGTACCAGGGAACCCTAGGCTGTAACACACAAAGTTATATAAAACCACTTTGAGCCTCCTGGATAATTACAATCATTTAAGCATTGCAAACCCCCCCAAGTTCTTAGCAAGATTTTAAAATATTTACACTCAACTCTGGGACTTATACTCCTTGAGCCAATCTCTATCAATTACGTTTATTTACAATAATGGGCTACTTAAAGAACATACAGAATCTGCAATTTAATAATATGGTTTCTGTAAACAACACAACAAAAACCAACCTAAAATTAGAAGTGTCTAGTATCAAGATATATAACCCAATAGCTTTTTTTAATGACAAGAGGTTAATTTGTCTTTCTTTAATTTTCATTTCCAAATTCTCACTCACTTTTTAAATAAGGATGCAAACTCTAAATTATGTTTGGATCATAATCTAAATTGTAGTCATTTTATGGTATTATAACAGTTTTTCTGTCTTTCTAAGTAGGAGTGCTGAAGTGGAATATCGTCTCTTCCGCAGTACGATATGATGGAAGAATGTCTTTGCTAAATCCAGTATATTTAACTTAATATGCCTGAATAATTAAATGCCTGGATGCTACGGTTAATGCTTCATTCTGGCATAGAAAGGGAGGCCTACACACACGCACACACACACACACACACACACACATGCATGTACGCACGCACACACATGCAAGCACGCACGTACACACCTGATTGGCTATTCAAAAAGAGCCACCATCTTTATAATACAAACACATTTATTAAACTGTTAAAACTGGAATACAGATAGAAAGAATTTTTAATATAAAGCCACTATTCGAGATTTGAAAACCGATGGAACTGTGGATATATATATATATTATACTGCGACTTCATATCATATTGTCCTGGTTAATTGTACTTTCCCCATTTCACACATAGCATGGTGCAACAGTCGCAAAACTATTGCTGGGCTGAGTCACCTGACAGGAAACAAGCTGAGGCATGAAAACACGAACAAATGAAAGGACGGGTAAGGTGTTTTCTCACATATCTAATCACTGGGCCGACTACATTCTCAGCTCTATCCGATATCGTGTCCTTGTTGATAAACACACTGGAGTGGGACCTCATCAAGCCAGTGCAGTTCCACACACTAGTTACTGATGTGTCATGGTTGTGGCATATACAATCTCATGTAAAGCCAACCTAGTGGAAAAACATAAGTGAATGCCTATTTCCGGAGGTGTTAAGATATGCACGTAGGTTGATTACTGGTTTGCGCTCATGCAGGTGTGAGGTCACATGTCAACAATACTACACTGAAGCTGCCAGTAACTGAACTGTAAATAACCAACTAAGTTCTACTGTTGAAATAAAGGGTGTCTCAGGCTTCATCTACTGATAGTTCTGGGTTCGGTGATTTGTTGACGATGTCTTCCTTTTCAGCGATCAGAGATAACAGTTACCTTCTGCTGCTCTCTGAGAATTGTTGAACACACACCAGGACTAATATTTTTGGCATTGTGTGAATAAGTGTTCTTCCGGACACTGGCAAATGCAGCAGAGTCAGAGCCAGAGTACAAACCAGTTCAGGAATAGGTATGCAAAGGTCAGGATAACAAGTAGAGCTGGCGTCCCATTCATGTCTGGGGCTTGACTGCAGGGGATGGGAGGAGGCCTGGAGACCGATTTAATCTCTGGGGGAGATACAATCATACCGTGGACCTAAGAAGGATTGGTTTGGATGGACAAACATGAAAAAAAAATGAGTGTGTAAAAAATGACATCATTTGAATCACAACAGTAAACTGTACTAAATTTAATTTCAAACCTACAGATCAGGTACCACATGGCACTGATCTCAACATGACCAACAACTGAACTTCTAAACAAAATAACGCATCATTGAAGTGATCTCTATAGGTTTTTATGCTTGGCAACAATGCAGTGTATTATTGGTCTAAACATCAGGGCATGTGTGGCTTTTCATTTATTGGACTTCCTGTCTCTAACAGCAGCAGTTAGTGTAAAACGGAGGGTGCCATTGACTACGGTGTCGAATATGTGTGAGACACATATTTTAGAAATGATTTTTCTATTAAATGTTTAATTGTTTATCAGATACTGTTCTCCATCATGAATTATTAATGTCTTATTTTGGCTGCATTTCCCCCCTCAATTTTCACATATTGATATTGCTATTTACCAATCTTTGACCACAGCAGCTATTTTAAAATATTCTTTAATAATTCCTTCAAATACTGCAATCCCTGCACCACCTGCTGCCCTCTTGTCAGGGTTGTGAGGATGTCAGTGGTGTGGTATTCATGCCACTCACCGACCACTGGTCCAGCCCCCATTTCGAGCAGCGCGCTTTCATGGGCAACTGCAACACCATCTCGTTGAAGGCCTTGCCTCTCTTCTTTGACCACCTGAACTTGTCCATGGCCTCGGTGAAGGACAGGTTGCTGTACCTCCTAGGACTTTTGATTAGGAAAGGCCAAGTCCTTCCACAGAGAACAAACGAGAGGTAGATTTGCTTCTGATTCCCATTGACAGATCTAGTCTTACAGATTTAGAAAGTTGCTAGGACAAAACAAATTCTAGCATTGTTTACCAAACAGCAACAAAGAACGCTATTAATAAAATCAAGCAGTATTTCCCCTTTGCCAATACTCCTAATTTAACACAGAGCGCCCTGGAAGCTAGAAAGAGTTTGCAGGGAAAATGGATGCTGACTGCAAACACCAGCCTGATTAAGATGGTGGTGGGGTCTGCTGTTTTTATTCAAAATCATTTATTTTTTTTGTAGTGGAAAAAAGAGCTTTGTAACTTAATCTGTTTAGAGCAGCTCAGCCTAACTACATACTCCGCCCACCCCAAAACGGGTACAAAGGGCGTTCTCCTCTGCCAGAGTGGAGAATATATGTACTGAGTTGGCTGAAAATCCTCAGATGGTTCTCATTTACAGACCCCTTATCTTATCCAGCGTTGCTCCCCCTGCTGCCCGCACCTCAGCACTGCAGTCACTGTTGTTTTTGTGTGTTTTTTTTTGCTGCTCTGGTTTTGCAGCCAGCGGGCACCAGTAGGTTATAGTAATCCAGCCTGCCAACAGTCACACCGACTGAATCTCCGCAAGGTGATGTAGGCCTTGCAGTCATAGACGTCGCTGACTTAGGTGTTTGCGAACACCTCCAGACGCTGATATTTTCTCTAACATTCCTTAACATTGGACGGACAAAGAAGACAGACTTTGAAGGAAGAAAAACACGCTTGAACAAGTTTTTTATTCCAACTGGTGCAAGATGGGAACGATTATTTCTCCCTTATGAAGTGAGTGAGCTACAGCCTCAAAGCGTTTTACTCTCTGTATTCCTCTAAGAACCCACTCTCTTAATGATCTTAATTCATAAAAGGATCTGAATGATGCCAGGACTAGCAGCTGCCTAATATTGGTTTGTAGAGAAAAACACATCCTGCCTCAGAAAAGCAGGCAGAAATATAAGATCCTGATTTCCCCTATGATTCAGGGCAAAAACATACATACAAAGTTAGTCATTGGATATTTTGAATGGTTTATAGTTTATAGTTTTATCAACCATACACTCTAAATATTAATAATACACAATAATAAATAAAAAAAACAAGAAAGGAAAACTGTGGAATTTAATTTGCATTCTCCTACACTGCTGCCTCCCACCTGAGAAATCTGAGGGGTGCATTTCCCATGTTAACTTCAATAATGCATGCTGAGATTTCTCATGTAGAGCCTGTTCCGCTCCTAGGCCGAATAGGCGCTCTAATTCATAGAGTAAATGCCATACTCTCAAGCTTGGAACGTTGGTTAAAGCAACTTTTAAAAAATTTGAGGGCAGGCAAAAGCGAACTCACCAGAAACGAGACTGAATTTTTTTGACCCCGATGAACTTGAGCTGCCCGATGATTTCGGGAAGGCTCTCACACCGGGCAAGGTTGATTCTGGGATAGTAGAGCAGGTAGGAGAGACACATCTCGTCCTTGGTACTGATTCCTCCCTACGAGGATAAAGGATGACCAAAGGGTCACTGGGACTTCGCACCGATGTAGCCACTTAATGAAAAACAGACCTCAGCACGTAAACAAGGCACTGGTAAGTAAACAAATCAAGACAAACATAATAAACCAAAAGAAACAGAAAAAGGGACCCCCGGCAAAGCACACCTAGATGCAGGTCAACAAATTCGAATTTAAAAGTTTGAGATATCCGATGTGAGCGGGCTTTCCTTTCTGTAAATTCAGCAAACAGAACTACATCCAAAACTGTATCTTCATTTAGTTGACAGTTTACTGAACCTGTAAACAATGAACCTTATTTCTTAAGTCAGTTTGTTCTGACTGTACATGCCATCATTTAAGATGCTATTTAAGAAGCATTATCCATTTCCCCTCAAAACAAGTCATATTGCATGGTGATCCCAAGCCCAATTAACCTGTGGTGGCACAATCTGGAGAGATCCCACAAGTCCTGGAGTCTGTGCACCAACAGGACAACATACAGAGTAAAACTCTTCATAGACTCTAGACTCTTCAAGACTCTGAATGTCGGCATAAAAAATCGTTGTTGGTATGTCTCTCAGATGATCCTGTCTAAAATGATCTCAGCAGTGGCAAACAGCAGACAGATTGTTCAGCCAAGAACAAGCAGCCTTTCACACATTCGTCTGGAATTATCGACCAGAGATTCAAGAAAAACCACAATTTCTCCCTTCAGAACTCAATTACACCCTCATGAAGTAAGTTGTTTACCTCAAATTCTCTCTTTTCTTTTTTTCCCCATGAGTCAGGTCTCCACAAGTATAACTTATTATAGTCCTCAAAGAAATTCACTTGGAATATGTTTCGCAAAAATAAATAAATACTGATATCTTACTATAAAGTTTCATCGACTCACGCTAGGTATTTAAAATACAATTTTGCAACATCACCTAATGTGACTAACTATAAGTCAGGTTTACATACGCGATGAAATAAGTGTTTACACACATGATGAAATGAGCATTTACGCACGTGATGGAATGAGTGTTTACAGACGCGATGGAAAACGAGATCCGTGCAACATTGACATGGCGAAGAAATAAATTGAAAATAACAAACCAACACAAAAACAACCATATGCAAACAGCCACATTTTACAGATGAGTTTGAGTCAAAGGTCCAAACAAAACCAGAAAGAGCAGTGTACAGCTTTCAGCGGCGGAACAGAGACACACAAACTTAATGCAACACAGATGAAGAGAGAGGGGTGAGAAAAATACCAAAACAACACATAAGTGTAAGTTACTTTCTGCTATGTTTGTCTCAAATTTATTTTAATTATAAAAAATAAATGAAGTAAATTCCAAAGGCAAACCATAGTCAGTTCTTACCCATGTCATATTCCTTCTGTCTTTTGTATTATATTTGCACTCTGTGATCAAACTGTCCCCCTGGAAATGAAGGAGGGATAAAGTTAGAAATTTCCACAGGAAGTCAACATAGCCACTCTACATGGGGGGGAGGGGTTTACTACCAGCATGAGAAATGTACTAAAATACTGAATAGTGAGTATTCCGTATTAATAAAACCTCTGGCAGGAAGGATCTTTCAATATAAAAGTGAAAGACAGAAACGCTATTAATCCTGTATACATTTTTTTTTAAAACTAGTCACGAGTTTCCCCTGACAAGTGCATGGTTTCAAATACTCAAAACCCTCAAATACTCCTCTCCACTGCTGAAAAGTTAAATGCATCAGATAAGGAATATTGATGACAACAATAAGAAAAAATAGTTGCATCGTTTCCATCCAACTGATTCATTTTAGTCATCTAATTAAAGACCATCAAGATGAATGTTAGTCATCTAATTAAAGACCATCAAGATTAATGTTAGTCATCTTATTAAAGACCATCAAGATTCATGTTAGTCATCTTATATAAGACCATCAAGATTAATGTTAGTCATCTTATATAAGACCATAAAGATTAATTTCTAGTCATCTAATTAAAGACCATCAAGATTAATGTTAGTCATCTTATATAAGACCATAAAGATTAATGTTACTCATCTAATTAAAGACCACCAAGGATCATGTTATTCATCTTGTTATAGAAAATCAATATCAATGTTAGTCATCTAATTAAAGACCATCAATATTAAGGTTAGTCATCATATTAAAGACAATCAAGGATTCATGTTAGTCATCTTATCAAAAATGAGCATTGATTTAGATCACATTCCCCTTTTTGTGATGCGCCGACTAGACAATGTAAGAGAAGAGACCAAGAAATAGTGTACCGACAGGTAACACCAGGCTCTCCTCTCTGAGGTACTGGAACTCCTGGAAGTTGAAGTCGAACTCATCGTCTTGGGCCAGGGGCTGCAGTTCCTCATGATTTCGGAAGTGTCTAGTTGTAATGGCCCGTCCAGCCAGATGGGAATGCATCAGAACCGCAAACACACGAATTCCACTGGGCATCTCGTGGTCTAGGGACTTACAATGAACAAGACTTCCGGCTGTTATAACGGACACTTAACATGTGCATACATCAAAGTAGGGTGTCAGAATAAACACAAGACGCAAACTTAGCCCCACACACATATAAATGAAAGGGGACCTCTTACCTCCTGCAGACACGCCTGGGTGCAGTGTCCTTCAGAGACATACTGGTGAAGGCCTGGGGGAAGCATGTGGTACAGGCTGACCCACATTCCCGTCTCAAGGACACCAGCATCATACTGCCTCAGCGCAGCACTATAGAAGAGCCGGAGACCAGAGCTGTCCATCAGTCCTGTAGAGGATAAGCAAAGTCTAACATGTGAGACTAGACAGTGTGACTATTTGTGATGGATTTATAAATGAGCTGTGGGTTAAACTAAGCTTGAATGCCCATTGAGTCCACAAAAACATATAAGCCATCAAGCAATAAATCTCTAAAGGACAAAATAAAGTAAATCCTGGGGCTTTTTTAGTGCAGGGCAATGACCAGGCCGAATAAATGCTAGAAGTTGCTAAAAGGTATGTAATTTTTCATAAAACCTCCACAGAGTTGACTTCCAGGGAGTATACCTTGTTGTAATGATGGATTGTCATAGTGCACCTCCATCAGGACGTAGACAGGGTCTGTGGACGTTCCAATGGAGAGGCCAGCATGTGGAGGGTAGGTAAAGCCCTACAAGATATATTCATGATCATACAACCCCATTATCAATCCCACTGTACCAGCCTGTCCAACACTGTACCCAGGGCTCAACCAACTGTGTGCCTGTGCTGTTCTCTCCCAGTCACAATCTGGAAATGCCGTGATCTGGATTGGAATCAAAGATCCAGCGCCAGCTCAAAGGGCTCAGTCTGCACTTGAGCTTGCACCTTAACCGACTGAGCCAGTAAAATATTCTTTATTTCATCCATTTACTCTGTAACATAATACCTGAAGCTATTCAAGTCATATTTATTTCCCAAAGGTACAACAGCAGTACCTCTCCTGGACTTTAAACCACAGAGATCAAATTCCTTCACGCGGGCTTACTTTTAAAATGTGATCAAACTAGGCCTAAAATTCCTAAATAAATAAATATTCAAATTCAATTAATATCTAAATGTATTCCAAGGGTGCTTTCACATCCCGCTATCATTAAGCTATGTGAGTATCAACAGACAATATATTTTAACACTGCATCATCAGCATGAAAGGAAACATTTAAACCAAATAAAAACAGGGACGTGCAAAAATGAACACAGGAGGACTGTGCAAACCTCCCCTCCGATTGCCCAGGCAAAGATGATAGTCTCGCAGCTGAGAAACGAGTCTGGCATGTTGGGATGGTAACATTCGTGACCCAAATCTAGCTCAGACTCATTCAAATTGCTGTCACACTGGTACAACAAAATGTGGTGTACCAAGTTTTCATGGCCCTTCTGAATCAAAGGCTCGATCTGAAAAAATAAAATAACAACAAGTTATATGCTAATGGAAACTTCTGAGTTTTCTGAATCACCTCCATTGTTAAATGCCAACATTTTATTTTGAAAGACATGGGAAGTACAGGAAATAGTAAAGTGAATATTCTAGAACAGATGGCTTTGGAATGAAAATAAGTCAAAAACTGTTTTCTTACAATGGGGGCTTCTGGATTGAACTGAAATCCTAACTAAAACACAGATTAATGCCAAAGAGTGAACGATGACCTCATACTGTGAGGCTTCTTTGATGATCAGCAGGACAGAAGACCAAAGCATGGCCTATGACCATGAAATAAATATTTAAACATTCTTTTTTTCCAGTTTTTCTTCATTTTTATTTACACAGACCATACCACCCACCCCAGTTTCACATTTGATGTTGGAAGCCGTTCCTTAAAATGAAACTACATTTCATAAGATATTTTAAAATAAGGTCAGTGCACAGAGTGTTATGAAAATTTTACCTTCACTTGCACCAGTAGGTTAAAGAAAATGTCACTGCAATAAACTTAAATACTGCCAAGCAGGAAAACATGGCTATAATGATCTTTAAATAAAATGGTCATGGAATATTATCAATTTCCTCCCATTTATCAACAAATTTATATTTGAATAAATCCATAATTACAATTAATTATGTTGCTCAAATAATAGTTGTGCACATTGGATACCTTTTCTGACAACAGGTGTTACAAGCATTTCCTTATTATTTAAGTTCTCGTCTCAATAAGATGACTATTTATGCTCAACAAGATTGCTTTTTTAAAAATATAATTTAAATCAGAAATATCCTTCCTTCATTACTACCTGTACATAAGTAAGTGTTAGTTTGCATGAACTGCCAACAGATATTCCAAATATTTGAGCAAACTGTTGTTGAGGAAAAAGGGTTTTACTGGATGTATTGTTTCGTATCATTACTTGTTTTTCTTAGCTACATTAGTTCTTTTGTCTCAGTCCCTAACTAATTACCATCATTTGAAGCAAGATATGGAGTTCAGCTTAGTACAAAGTCCAAAGCCAAGCTGCTTCTAGAATGAAACAGAAAGACCCACGCTGATATCTTTTCTATGATTGATCCAAAAAAAAAACTTCCTAAACTGGACAGCCTTTATTCTCTGAGCATTCCGAGGACAAGGCCATAATTGCCATGGCAACATGAGATATGTGGTTTTCTTATAATCAGTTGACTTAATTGTATTTAACAGGAATAGAATGCTAGTTTCTGAAACATCTGAAATACATAATCAAAATACAACTTGAATTTGGGATGGCTCTTTTAAGAGAGTAAGTAATTAGCTCTCTGGACACAGGTTAACAAAAGCAAAAATAAGCCAACCAGGTCATGTGAAATTTGCCGTTTCGGCTTCTAAAATCACAAAATTATAATTGTTCAAATTCAAAGCCAATTAACTGCAGACATGTTTTGTCCTGTTTGGGGCTCATCAGTGCGCCATAACTTTGCTGTGAAAAATTTAATATAAATATGTGACCAACAGATTGATTAAAAACACCTGCATGCATTATAAATACATGTCTGAATAATTATTAAGAGCTAATATAACAAGATTTTATCTTGCTGTAACACAGATGATGATATTGTATATGATTAGCTTTTTTAGCAATGTTTCTCTGTGCTTTAATGTGCCAACTGTATGAATTAGATGAACCACCACCCTCTAATTATGTATGTTTTTCAAGCTGTTTGATTTAAGATACCAGGTTAGATGTCATAACATGTAGTTAAAATAATGCGACAGCAATTATAAACGGCAATCTTCAGAACAAAACAAAAGGCAGGTGTGCTTTAAAACATGAAATAACCAGACACAGGGCGGGAGTGCACATCAGACATGTCTGATGGAAGACAAATAAAAACTCATTGCAGTTTTCAGCAAACTCAATTTGCCTAATGTTGTCCTTTGGTTTGATGTCAGATTAAAAGAGGATTGTAAATTTTGATTAAAAAACTCATCCCTTCCAGTGTTTTAGGGGTTTTTCTTTTGATCACTTTAAGTTAGGATTAACTTCGCTTTGAGTTCTGGGACGCTGAAACCACGATCACTCACTTTAAAGGTGTTTGAATGAAATTCAGAAGATGAAAATGCAGGCACTGGTAAACCCTAGCAATGTTCATGCGCTGGAGTTTTTCATGGCATGTGCTGATCCCGGAACAGTGCCACAGATAATTGTACTTTCTGGCGCAGGTAGAAGTTATGGAAATCATAAGGCATAAGTTGCAATGGAAAAGCAGGAGGAAAACATTGGGCAACTCATTTGACAGAGCCATGGCAGAGCCAACCAGCTCCTGCAGAAACATCGGAAACGACGATAACTACCAAATGTGGCAACACTTGTATTCTATTAAGTATTAAGTATTCTATTAAAGACAGGCATGGTTTAAATAGTTAGTTTACAAGACATACTGCCACTGAAATTACCAAATATACTGATATGCACTTACTTTAATAACGTGATGCTTCTTCTGCACCTCTGGTATTTTAAACAAGTGACACCAGTAGGTTGTGTCCTTTAAGGGCACTGATACCTGTCTTGAAAGAAGCAGATGAATGGGTTTAAAAATACTCCCACCAGAACGGAAACCTTTGGTTCATTCACAAATCACAAAATTCATGCTCAGTACAAAAAGCTGGTCAAGAAAGGCTTCAGAAAGAATGGTGGACAGTTGTGACCATGGAGAAGAGACCGTGGGATGGAAGTGGCAACATTTTAACAGGAAACCATACCACTCACGTTAATGTTCTGCAAGTCAAAAAAGCTGGTTCCTGTGGGGATATTTGTGGGCAGTCCAGGGTTCAGGATTCGGAGGCTTTTCCTTCCCCTGTTTACTCCGTGGTACTTTGGCCCAGAAGGTCCGACATCCTCGCTATGGTAGGCCCAGATCACCCTTACTGTGTTCCTCTGGGCACAGGACAAAAACGAGCTGCTCAGAGAACCTCCACAGCTGAACAACAGTCGAACCAATCCATTAAACGCATGATTTCTAACAGTAAGTCTACTCAAGATCTGAAATTACATGAAAAGAACATGAAATCTAGTGGTCTACTTCCCTTCACCCGTTTCCCTCTCACAGACCAGCTCAAACACACAACACACACACACACACACACACACACACACACACACACAGGGATGCAGACCTGACACATACACACAGATAGAACTCCTGGGCTTACTGTTTATTACTCATGACAATTCCTGCAAGGTTCCTGTCCCATCATACCGTAATGTCTTTGTCACTTTTGTCACAAGTGTAGAGGTCTCTGCTGAAAGCCAGGACAGTGTGTGTACTGTTCTCCATTGCGTATTCCAGTTTATAGTTCTGCTCTGCGTCTCTGTGCACTTTCCTGCTAGAGTCGGCAAAATAATCCTGTAGGAAGCGAATAACACATGATCGTCTTTTCTGATATCAGTATGGACAAACTATCATTGAGGAGCCAGTATTACTGTGCATTGTCCAGTTCATGAATTAATAGATTTTTGCTCATGCATACATGGTTAAAACTTACTTCAGATTGTGACTGCTGGATTTACACTAAAGATCATGAATCCCAGTGCTGGTAAAATAACCAAACACACAGAAAAGTGCTAGGGCTAGGGCACACAACTATACATTGCTGTGGTTGATGCTTCTTTACGCAGAACTTTTCCAGCTTTCCCCATGAGAAAGCGCTGAATCTGGCCACCTGTTCAGGCGGTCTGGTGTGTAATCATTAATATAGCTTCATACTTACGTCAACACCTAAGTTAGCTTTCTCATTGAGAATTTTAATGGGTAAAGTAACTGAATGCCAGTAACCGAAAAGGCCTGCTGATACTATGCATGTGGAGTATAAAATTACGAGTAGGACACCAAGACTTTTCAGTAGTGTCTAAAGTGACTCTTTTGGGTTTTTTACGTTTTCACCCTCATCACACTGATTATAGGTGTTAGCAAACGCAATCCACAAAATGATATCTGTTGTGCCACTGTATGTCTAAACAAAATAACGCAACTTGTCATGAACTAATGCTAGGTAAAGCTGAAACATTCCATCGCATGTCTGGGACATATACACGGGACTCGTCAATGCCAAGATGCATACAGTCAGCATCCAACATGAAAAACACATCTGAAATTATTTTAAACCGCCTCAGCTAGTAAAGCATCGATTGGTACATGAAGACTATTTTACATTGCAACGCTAATAAGGAAGAGGCACATAATTGTACTAAATAATATGTCCAATCAACACATTGATTGTAGTGATGCCGCGACACACGGTGTTTTATCTAGCTAAGTCTATCGTTATTTGCTGTCTTTTATAGATGTTCAGCTCATATTATCAATCAGAACTGTTCAAGCAGTGGCGTATACCATCTTCTAAACGAATTATTATGACAGAGCGTTAAAATGGCATATTTTAAAAATGGCAAGAGATACCTGTAGATAGGGTTTCCCTTTCTCCACTCCCCCAATTACAATATCCGATAACGCCATTGCTCCATTCCGAGAAAACCCGAATCCGACATATCCTCTTGTTTCCACCTCGATTTCAAAAGTTATCGTGCTTTCGTTGTATACCCATTTAATACGATATTTCCCAAGCGCATCCAAGACCGTGGAATGACTAAACCCGGTCCCACGGGAAAACGCCTGGCAAAATCTAAAAGTTAGTAATAAAACCAGGACACATACGTATTTACCTCCAGACATATTATCGGTTTTCATCCTCGAAAAGTTTCATCGGAAAAATAAAATCGATTCAAAACACTTTTTCCGTAGACAACTTATGTGGCAGTTCCTTATGGAAATAGTGTTTGTTAGGCATCGAGGGCAAATGGTCCAACCTATACAGCAACAGATAGACTCTCGTTCTCATCCTCTCATTGAAAACGAAACTTGTGCGGGAGTTCTTTCTTTCATCTGCTGGGACAATCCCACCATGTACTTCAAGGGTACCCTCCCATTAGCTGGTTTGTTTATATTGATATTTACAGTATTTTTAATCCTAAATTTGATACTGTGCTTCAATACGAAGGGCGGACTTGAGTGAGAGACTAAAATTAAGTAATCATCATTATCTCTGCAATACCCCAGACAGCTTATAAAATCAAAACGTCTTATTTTAATAACCTGTATGTATAACTATAAAACCGTATGCCGATATTTATTAAAATATCCTAAATATTGACTTAAACACTAAAATAATCAATGTCCTGGAGTGGCTCAGTCAAAGCAGGGGCTTAATTACTTGATGAAAACATGGATGCACGGCCTCCTAAATTTCTGAGTCCAATTTTTTAAATTTTATTACACAGATCAAAATTTGTTAAAGTTCCGGGTGCACGGAAGACACACTAAACTTAGTCCTACTTGGCACTCTCACTCTCCCATTTTTCATAATTATTCACTTCTGACTGATGGCCGCCCTTGTTCTTTTCCTCCGTGGAGAGATAGGGGAGTTCATATTCTGGCCGACGTTTATAAGGATAACTGTCTTCGCGCATTCCAGGATTTAAAATTGCAATACACCTTGCTAGGTACCTCTTTAAAAAAAAAAAATTAGATCTCCGTTTGTATTCCGCAATGCGTGCTTATGGTGTGCCCTAGGGAACTGAACTGGCTGGGCACACGTTACACGCTCTATTAGATGAGTGGGGTAAGACCAGGGGTGTGGTTTCCTCGTTATTACAATGCTGTTGGTGCTTGTTCTTTGTGGTCCTTCTCGGGGTGCGGGGGAGCTTGTTTGTTTGGGGGGCTTTCTAAAATGGGAAAGCTCTTGTATTGTTGTTTATCTGTTATATTGATGTGCACTGCTTTTCCACAATAAAAACATTTGGTCACAAAGTTCCAGGGCACCCTTACTTTTTAATAATGAAAAGGAGTTAAGAACAATATTAGTAACACCTAACATTTCAGGATAACATGCAATGGCCTATGCATTACTTACACTCATCTGGTACTAGGTTGGACCCCTTTTGCCTGCAGAACAGGCTTAATTCTTTGGGGCATAATTTTCAAGGTGTCGGAAACGTTCCACAGTATATTAATCTATGCTGACGACCACAACGTCACGCATTTGCTGCAGATGGGACGGCGGTACATTTCATGCAGGGAACCACCCATCCTATCAAGCCCTTAAGATGCTCTATAATGTTGAGTTCTGGGGATTGCACAGGCCAATCAAAACTCATTCTTAGACAGTACATGCTTAGTGACATAGCTCACTATCCTGCTGGAAGTATCTATGTGACACAGAGAAACTTTACCCACGAAGGGATGCACTTGGTCAACAACAAAATTTGTAAACACCTGGCACTGAGAATCTTTCTATGCAAAAAAATGGCTTACTTAACTTGTTTTGCCCAGTTTTTAGTCACATTAAAAGGAACTAAGTACCAGCCTTAAAGATTTTTTTTTGTTCTTTTTTACATTCAGGCACATTTATTACGATTTAAGAGATGAGCGTGCAGAGGTAGCTTAGTGGGTGAGGATCTTGTGGCAGATCCAATACTGTTCAGATATTGATATAGATGATAAATAGCCAGCATATTTGATATGATCTCGTAATCAAATAACTTTGAGTGGCGTTTGAGTTTGCCCTTTTAAACTAGCAAAGCCATCACAGACGACGACCTTGGCCACCTAGCGGTGTGTGGGTGTAGTGCAGCTCACTAAACCAACAGTAACCAGGCGTTTGCGCTACGCTTGAAACCAGTACTGGAGAGTACCATAGCCGCTTATTGTCAGTAATGGAGCAGTAGTCAATCACAAATTCTGGTACTTACTACTTATATTTTAGATTTTTATTTTCAGATTAAGCATTATTTGAATGCATTTTTCACGAAATTGATTACCTACGTGTGTGTCTACAGTCACCCCACACTCTAATGGCTACAGGGTCTGCTCGAGAGGTTCAGCACTGGATGGAGGAGAGGCCAGTCCTCACAACAGCACTGCCAGCCTGGAGATTCCAAATTCAGGTGATTACAGTAAAAAATAATGGGCGATTCCAATCTTTATAAATTGTGGCCAGTATATTGCAGCGGATAGGCAGCCTGTGGGGCCACACCCACAGCCAGGATTTTATTTGTGCACTTGAGTGTCGTTGTACACTTGAGTCGTCATTTATTTTTTGTGTTTTCCCCCAAATTGTATTTTTTTTTTTTAGATTAGATTTGATCATTTTGTTTTGTGGCTTTTTGCTTTGCTGTTTGGTTTCTGTAACAAATCTTCCTGAAAATTGTTAATAAAATAGCCTCCAGCTTCCCTGTATCTCACAGCTCCTGGAGCCTAATCCCTTTAAATGTAATTTTAACATATGCTATTCTAGTATCTCACACACACTTGACAAAAATTGAAGGTGAAAAAATTGACTTTTACAGAATGAAACACATTATTGTCACTCGGTCCAACCCACAGAAAAAAACACCCCAAAAATTTAAACTAACTAAGGGAAACCTGTCAAATTCAGAGAACTGCATATTTGCTAAAATGATTATATATTAATGTTGTCTGTGCTAATGCAGTACACTTGGCTGCAATATTCCCGTTTGTGCGAACCCGTATGACCCATGTGGTTTGTCTCCACTTTTATTCGTCTGTTTTGAGTGATTTATTGGTTTGTGCAATTGACTCTTTGACCACTAGGATGGAGGAGGGATTTATCAGCTCCAGCAGTCTACTGATGAAAAAAATCACAATGATCTGTTGGACACATCCTCCTCTGTCCCCAGGTAACACAGCAAGTAAGGAAAAAAACAGCAATCATTTAATGACTGTACCTCTAAACGACAATACATTAAAAATAACAACTATGCTATTTTTATACGACTTATATGTCGTACCTATAGGTTAATAATGTGTTAGGCTATTAGCTTACAAACGTGCCCACGTAAAATACTGTACAAATAATTGGTTTGATGCATAAAATTCTTAGCATTAAGTGGTATCCATATAACATTCTGCGCCACTCTTACTCTCCCTCTGAAGGTAATAGGACTCAGCACCACATGAACAAATATGGAGAGAAATCTGTCCTTCTGCTCAGTCAGTTGTTTAATAATTTTAAAGAACAAATTTAATTGTTCTGACATTGACTTAAAAAACTTTGAAAACCCCATTTCACCAGAAATAACACCAATTTCTGCTAAAATAATGTGACATATTAAGACATTATATTGATAAGCTGAAGTGTTATGCATGGCATTGTTAACAAATAAAATCAAGTGAAAATAGGAACAGTTGCTCTATCACAGTAAATGCAAGGTAGTCTCCTGGGGAAAGATGATTGGAGGTGTGGGCAGAGGTCTTTGTCAGGTGAGATTGGGAGGGGATAGGAGGAGGCAGTTACAGCCTGGCATGTTGTTCAGTTCAGTTGTTTTACAATAACTGGTGACGGTGTCATATCAATGCTTAGGACTTAATAAGTACATCTATATTAAAACTGACTACCCCTTGAGTGTTTTTAAGGGTAGAGCAATTAGGACATAATGTATATATAAAACCAAAAAATATGAGTAATTTAGCACAAAATAATTTGTTAATTTGTTATCAAATTTGAGAATTGGTCTCCTGACTTTAACAAAAATATGCCCCCCTATTTAATAAAATACACATCTCTCACTGCAATATACTGGCAACAATTTATAAAAATTGGAATCGCCAGTTATTTTTACTGTTGTCACCTCGATTTGGAATCTCTAGGCTGTTGTGAGGGATGAGACTCTCCTCCATTCAGTGCTGAACCTCTCGATCAGACCCTGTAGCCAATTGGGACCCATTTAAAGAAGGAGAGTGGCAGGGATTTTAATGGTGGCGCTAACAGCTTTTGGGGAAGGCAGCATTGTGAGTGTCTTGGGGAAAAAATGCTGATTCCATGAGTAGAAAAATAAAATCCCAAAGTAATTTTAGCTGGGTAGGCCGTGCATACTATTTCAATTCTTCAGAGGTTATTTAGCTTTGCATTAGGAACTTGGGTATCGGAAACGCTCAGGATAACAGCAGCGTAGTAATGATATTAAAAGGATGTTACTAAAATCACACGTTTAAGTGTGGTCCGCCAGCACATTCATTAATGAAGACTCAAAGGAGCACAGTTTAAATGTGACGATGAGCTTGACACACCTATGAAACCATGGGTAAAAAAAAGCGTACATTACCGGATTGATAACTGAGTTAAATAACCAAATGCCATATGCCAGTTTTATTAACGGATTGTAAAGACCTGGCGTCAATACTTTGGGACCAATAAGACTGATTATGTAAAGTGGGATTATACATAGCACATAGGCAAGCACGAAAACTCCAAGTGTTTTCGCAGCCTTTCTTTCTGATGCCATAGAAGATTTAAGATTTAGATTACCTTTGGAACAAACTGATCTGCTTACACGAATGCTTCTTGCATGACTTCTGGCTACAAAAAATATTTTCATGTACAATATCATCATCACAGAGCATGGCAAAAAGAATGCGTACAGAAGATCGAAAAAACCCCATTCTTCACTCATTGTTACCGTGCACTCTAGAATAAACACATTTAACACATTACCTAAGTTTCCATTGCAATACAGCATAGTCAAGCTAAAAACAACTGAACATAACCAGAGATGTGATAATACCAACAAACTTACATTGACTGTCATTTTTGTCATGTAGAAAAACGGTTTACAAATAGCAAAATACCGGTCCACAGAAATGTAAGTCACAGTGTAAACTGAACCATAAGCCAGTAAACACATAAAAACTTTGTGAATTTCACAAAAAATTGCTCCAAAACACCAGCGTGTTTCTATGTACGTAGAAAGGACGAAAGGCATCACGGTCACTCCCACCAGAAGATCCGACACAGCCAGAGAGAGGACTATGACGTTGGTCGGTGTGTGGAGCTGCTTGAAGTGAGAGATGGAGATGATGACCAGCAAGTTTCCACACACTGTCAGAAGTACCATCGCTGCTGCAAAGAAATACAGAAAGACTTGGAGTGGACTGTGCCTCACTTCTTCCAAGCAGGATGAGTTAGAATATGCCCATTGATTATAAACCGTCGCCTCCATTACGTTAAAAACAGAGTAAACCTTTATGTGAAAACTCAACATGAAATGTTCTCCTGCATGCATGACCCCGCGACAAAGTTTCTAGTGAGCTGCTGGTGCAGTGATATTTATATGTTGAGATCTTGTTGTTTGTTGCTGTTAAAGGGTGTTTACCTCACCTGAGATAATGACTTCTGTTGAACTGGGATCGTTCAGATGAGAACAGGGATTGAAACTGAAGAGATTTAGAATGATGCAGTAGTGTCAAAACAACATTAAAAACAAGTAGGCGACGGCCCTCCTCAGTCATAGGGCAGCGGTCCTGTCAGGCCCAGAGTCCCCAACCAGAGGCCTGGCCAGATACCCCCAGTGGGGTCAGCTGGAGGGAACCCACTGGCCTCTGGAACGGCTGGTAGCACCAGTAGAACCTTGACTGGACAACTGGCAGAGGCCCTCCGTTCCAGACAGCTGGGCAGGTAGCTCCTGCTGGTCCTCTGGGCAGGATGGCAACAGCTCACCCACAAACCAGGAGGAAGGTGGAAGTTGGAACATTCCTCGAGGCTGGGTGTCTGAGCAGGCAGCTCCATCTGGTCCTCTGGGCTGGGAGTCTGAGCAGGCAACTCCATCTGGCCTTCTGGGCTGGGAGTCTGAGCAGGCAGCTCCATCTGGCCCTCTGGGCTGGGAGTCTGAGCAGGCAGCTCCATCTGGTCCTCTGGGCTGGGAGTCTGAGCAGGCAGCTCCATCTGGCCCTCTGGGCTGGGAGTCTGAGCAGGCAGCTCCATCTGGTCCTCTGGGCTGGGAGTCTGAGCAGGCAGCTCCATCTGGCCCTCTGGGCAGGATGGCAACAGCTCACCCACAAACCAGGAGGGAGGTAGGACTGTACCCACTTAGGAAAAAGTTAATTGGTAATTGGTAGCCCGTCTGGCAAGTGAAGGTGTGACGGCGCCCCCTCTGGCAATGGCAGGTGTGGCAGCGCCTCCCTCTAGCAAGTGTAGGTGTGACGGTGCCCCCTCTGGCAAGTCTAAGAAACTTTTCATTTCTTTATTTTTGAATGCGTCTTCACTTTACGGAATTGGGCTTTTGCTCAATCTATATGTCAGTGTATATGTCAATTCTGTCCAGGTAGAGATTGGAACCATGTGCACATATTCCCTTTAGAAACTCTCAACTGTGTAGCATTGCCCCAAATCATTCAAGAGCTGACAGCTGTGATGTAGCACTGAACAGCAGTCCTTCTCCACTTGGCAGGTAGAGCACTGGGAGTTTCTGATTCCTTTGGTCTAAGGCTGGTCTTCAGACTCTCCCTTTGGAAGGTGACCCATGGCTTCTTTGCATGTACAACCACAGCATGGTCCATATGTGTTTACAACAGATGGCCTCTGCTTGCATTGTGGTCTACAGTTAACCTGCCTCTCTACCTTTACCATGGCTAGCCCTCAGTGCTAACTGCACATCGCCTACTTCATTACCTCCCAGGTCTCCTCCTCAGCATGGAAACTACCAAAGTTAACTTCTGGTGCTTTATAATTATTCAGCTGGGATTTGTTCCAGTTTAACTTGGACAACTGATTTGTTTTAAGCTGACCTCTTTGTTCTTCATGTTAAAAACGCTCCTAGTCATCTTTGCTTATTTTCTCTCCCTGCTATGCTACGAATTGGCCCCTCTTGCGTATTGTGTACCATAGCCTACTTGGTTCAGCTTTTAAGGTAACACGCTATATGTATTTCGGTTAGCTTTTGTGGGAGAAAACACCTCAAAGCATTGACTGTTCATTCATTGCAAATACAGTTAAGACAGATTTCAAAGGTCTGTCAGTAAAATGAAATGTTTGAAATTCAAGATTAAAAGATTAAAATTAAGATATGATATGGGAACATTGGTATAGTCTACCAGGTCTAGACCCACACCCTCTCAAGATCGGATCACAGAAAAAGGGGTAAAAGCTCTTTCATAATTTAATATTTTAAAATGTGCAAGGGTTATCACAGCCTCAAGGAAAATTACATGGTATTCACTGAGGTCAGGACCAGGGTGAGTAAACAAGAGATATATTTGGTAAACAGCAAAATCCTATTATCTAAATGTTATTAGTCAATTGTTAGTCCTTAACCTGTTGATCTTGTTGATAAGGGAACTATCTAACAGATATAAATGTCTTAGAGGCATTTAAAATTAAGCAAAATAATTTTTTGCATTTGAATGCCTCTCATTGTGAAAAAAGGCCTACACATTCAGTGCGTAAGTAGGCAATCACATCAAACTGAGGAACAATTCAAATTTTTAAATATCTTTCTAGTATTTTGTGACTTTGGGGAAGCAAAGACATGGGTGTTGTTAGTGAGTATTATATTGTAACGGGGATGGCGAAATGCGTCTCCCCGTTGCTAGGGACTCTAGCCACCCTCGCGGGGGCTGCCGGGT
>JAOYSI010072533.1:0-21361 GCA_025775065.1 Hiodon alosoides
ACACACACACAAATATATATATATATATATATATATATATATATATATATATATACACACACACACACACACACACACATTTTTTAGTTACTTAGCAGACGCTTTTATCCAAAGCGAATCACAGTTCACAATTTCCACATTCATCCATTTATACAGCTGGCTATTTTACTGAAGCAATTCAGGTGAAGTACCTTTCTCAAGGGTACAACAGTTGGGGTGGGACTTGAACCAGCAACCATTCGGTTACAACCTGACACCAGCTCCCCTGATATTGATATATATGATATTATATCTGGTAAAAAGCATATGTAATTTTTCATGACTCAATCAAAAGAGAGCTACACACAACTTACCAGTTCACGCTAAACCTATGAAGCAATGAGGAAAACAAAGAAAGCTAAAATGGGTGCTCCGACAGTTTTTTACATTGATCCCTTTGCCATCTCATACCTCAGCTGACCAATGACTCCGGATACTGAGATGACCTATGGAAGGCCCAAAGTCTATCGTGTCCAGTTTATCCTCTTCAAATAAAAAAAAACAAAACAGTCCAGTTATTGCAAAAAACTAGACTAAAATAATTTATATACAGTACTGTTCTCAAGAATTAGCACCTAATATAAATATGAACAATAAAGGCTAAGAAAAATTGTGAAGTCATCGTTTAACGGCTTGATCTTGATAAAAAAAAGAGAAGTAACGTTTGAGTTAAATTATATTTTCTTCAGAAAAAAACAAAATAAATGTTTTTCTTAAAAACATGTCACAATTAATGGCACCCATGCATTTAGTACTTGGTGTGATCTCCCTTTTTCAAGATTATAGCACTGAGGCATATCCCATAATGTTTTATGAGGTGAGAACACACAGGAAGTGAAACTCTCCAGATCCTTCAGAGTCCTTGGTCTTCATTGGTGGTTTCCAGGACTCAAAGCCAAGGGAGGACATGCAAAGAGGGCCAAAGTCTCAAATGCTACCAAATATATACACATTTATTAGCAATGCAGACAACAGTTGGTATTAGAGCAGTCCATTTTACACACAGCAAAAATAAACAAAGAAAACAGCTCAGTCCCCCTCACAGAAGGGATACGACCATTACGTGTAAATGATTCACTTTTGACATGAAAGCTTAACCTACCCAAAACTGGCATACAAAACGTTGTCTTTACCATGGCTAAATGCCTGGTACAAAGGTCTAGCAGACACACTTGGACCAATGGTCAAAGCAAATACAGGCAAGGCATGTAAAACTAACACCACACCTAGCAATAACACACACACAAAAAAAAAAAAAAAAAGTAACCTTCCCCCAGAAAGACCATAACAGGTCTTATATACAACCTGCAGCTGTTCCAATCAGTAGGTCACACCTGCTTCCAATTTACCAGTTACCAGCAGCTCATAGAAAATAAATAAAACATTTGGTTAATTCATTTCACACCTTTTTGCTCAAAAATCACAATTATTTAAGTTGTGCACACCGGTAGCCACAACAGTATTTTAATACTAATCAATTAACCATAATGAGTTAATAAAAAGAGTACCAATTGAGCAAATAAAAAATAGTCAGGCAACTTAAGCCATAATTTTCACAGGTGGACTTTCTGCTCTGCTCCTCTTCAGCTCACCCCACTGGTTTTCAATGGGGTTTAGGGCAAAGTACTGGGATGGCAATTGCAAAAGCTTGATTCTCAGGTAACTGAATAATATTTGTGTGGATTTTGAGGTCTGCTTTGGATTGTTGTCCCGGTGGAAGTTCAGCCAGATTGTGGCTCGCCCAGAATTTTATATGGTCTATGATGCTAAATATCCTAACAAGGTTCCCAAGGCCTTTGAAAGTAAAAAAACATCTCAGATCCAACACCATACTTCACAGTGGGCATTAGGTTCTTTTTCGGCATGATCATTGCTCTTTTTATGCAAAACCAACCAACGCCAACGTTGGCGTTTGTTGCCAGAAAAGTTCTATTTTGTCTCATCAGACCATAGAACCCTTTTCTAATCAAAGTTCCAATGGCATTTTGTTAACTCTGGCTGCTTACATTTGTGGTTGGATGACAGCAGAGGTATTCTTCTGGCAACCCTTACATATAGCTTGTTGGCATAGAGGTGGAGTCAAATTGTTTTGGAGACCAAACCAAAGATTTCTCAAACCTCACAAGTTCTCCAGCTGTGATTCTTTTGGAGGCAAAATAAACGTACATCCTCTACCAGACAGGTTTATCAAAGCTGCAGTTGTTCAAATGCCCTAATATTGGAAAAAAAACATGAAGTCATTGATGACCACCAACTTCCCAAAACTCTAAAATTTTAAAAGTAAAATCTTTATTGGAATGTATATCTGTTAGATATTTCTTAGGAGGGAAAATGTAGATAGATTAGATTGATAGATATATGTTTGTGAATATAGACAATAGTTTGGATTCAAGCTATGAAAATGTACTTGTAAACTTTGTATAGGAATAGTGAAGATAACTAAAAACTGCAAGTCACTTACTGAAGAGGCCAATGAGGCACTAAATATGGCTGACAAGCACCCGTGGAGCCTTTGGGTTTGGTGGGTGGAACTCTGTCAGTCTAAGTATAGGTTTAGGCAGGTATATGTCACCCAGAACAAGCCCCCACACTTCAGCGGAATGACAGGAGTCTGAGAATGGCGTGTGCTTTGAACACACAGCCATCCATTATAATTACATCACGTGTCTAGCGATATACCTCCCAAATGCCTTTTTAAGGTGGGGAATGTACCCTACAATTTATTGAAATGGATTCAATTTCGCTGAGGGGATAGAACCCCAAGCTGAATCAATTTGAATGTTGATTTTAGCCCAAAATGTTCTGCATTTTTTTTTTTTTGCAGTCACTGCCCGTACAATGCTACAGGCCAGGAACTAATATTACTAATCTAAATATGACTGCAATTCAGAGAATGATTTTAAATATGGGTGTATGCACTTTTGAGCATCTTTGTAAATGAAAAGATGGAAAAAATGTCTTTGTCGATTTCAAGGATCCTGCCAGATGGAAAAAAAGATCCAAATATGGACACGTGTATAAGCAAATCAGAACAGTGGCTGGAATTCTGTGTGTGGCACTCTGCAAGATCCTTACCACCAAAAGCATTTCAGACACCAGACTTGTTTAATTCTGCGACGGGGGGGCTGGAGACAGTGATTGCCCTGTGGAAAACTAAACGCATTCACGGCTTTCTGGACTCGCACTCTTGCTACTGTCCGAGCTGAGAGCCAGCCCAGATAACGCCTGCAGTCATTTGTGAAACCCGGCAGCCTGGTTGGAGTCAATATGG
Organism: Hiodon alosoides; assembly: GCA_025775065.1. NCBI lineage: Eukaryota > Metazoa > Chordata > Actinopteri > Hiodontiformes > Hiodontidae > Hiodon > Hiodon alosoides. The sequence goes on from JAOYSI010072533.1 coordinate 3,311, forward strand.
CTCGAGGCAAAAGCGCTGTGGAGGCATTCTCCCCTCCATGAGACTCCCAGTCCAGAGCTGCGGAAGCTTGATGCCCTTCATTCAGCATGCTGAGGAGTATCTTCTCTATCTACTTTGGCTGGAGAGAATTCTGAACTGTGGCCTGACATCCTGATCTGATGTGTGTGGAAACAAGAGACACCAATTCCCAGACAGACCCATGAATGTGCTGCGTCAAATGACTTTCATTGGACATGGAGAACATGAAACATGTGGTGGGGGGCGGGTGGGGGACCATTGGCTTGCATTTAATTGGGGTTATGCTGAAGTTGGAGCACTATAAAATGGGGGCCATTCGTTGATGGCAAGATAATCGTTGATGGCAAAGAAATTTTGGTTCTGTATTAACTGTACTAGTTGCAATCCAATCAACCTCATTTTTAATTATTATTTAACATAACTTCTAAGTCATCATTTCCATAGTTATTTTACTAAATACAGAAGAAAAATAGTTGTACCTAATTTTATTGGACGGATGCCCATTTATATTACGTAACAGAATAGAAAAATGGGAGTAGGAGTAACATAAGATTACAATTTGGCGTACAATTTTGCTTGGTGTACAATAGCTGTGAATATTTTAAAACATGGAGTAAAAGTTAAATTCGGGATATTACAGCACACATTACTTAATTAAATACAGAAGAGACAATTCAGCAAGGTTAAACATATATATGGAGATAGTATCCTTTTTGATGCTAGAAGTGGGGAATTCCTTGTCTGCTAACCCTCATTCATATTTGGAGCATTTTCATCTGGCAGAGATGATAATGTAGAGTCATAACTGAAATCAGTCACAGTAATGGGATCTTCTCCACTAATTACACATGGATACATTTTATTTATGTACAGACAGCATTTATTAATTTAAAAGAAGCATGACTATTATTAAATGTATACTTGAACAGCAAGCGCAGCATTTAAATCTAAAGTGAGTGTGATGGGGGAAAAAAAACGTAAGGGAAAAATACAACTGGCTGAAGAAACAACTAGGCTCGTCTTGTTCAGGTATTATAAATAACAGTGCCAAAGGGCAGTCAGACACCTGCATTTTATTCTTTTATGGTGCAACGTTCAGTGAAACATGGCCAAAAACCGAACATTACACATATTTTGACAGCTCAAAGTCTCTTGAACAAACATACGGTTTATTGATTAATAATAATACCACCTTCAAGATGTGTTTTCTATTATAAATATGAAATTCCTGGCTTTCAATTAAGCCCTTTTTTCCCTCCTGGAAATGACTCATTTTTTTATTTTTTGGAAAACGTACAACAAACAAAAAATTTGCCTCTTGCTTTTTTGGCAAAATGCAGGGTACTATGTATTTCCCAGGGTTACACTGTAACTTTGCATATCAATCTATAGCCTTTAAAAATTATTTTGTTTATAGCCACTTGTAAAATCTATGCATTTCAGAGTAAATACTCAATATTACAGTTGCTGGGGAATTGGCAGGGTTGGAAACAACAGTAAAAGACAAGCTAGCTGATAGAAATAGCTTCTCTCTAATTAGTTCCCGAAGGCTGGTAGAAGGTTTCATATTCGTAGGGGAAGAAAACACAACAGAGGTAAAAACACCATTATATAATTGTCGTGTCTCACTCAGTTTTCAACAATTCGCATCCCATTAAATGTTCATTGGAGTTTTCCTAAATGAAAATAAGGGATGAGCAGGACAAGGACCTCTTAATCCAGAAGATCAGATAGAATAGCACACCAGACCACAGGATTTTCAATGTGTACTATGATGGAACGACTAACACAGAGGGAAACAACTTTACAACCATTACTGGTCTTAGAACTTTTTTTTTTTATATTCTAGAATTATATGTTCATATTATTATAGCAATTATCAAAGTGTATTTATGTCCATATAATGATGAATGCATGCGTTTCCATCAATAGCCCTTATTTTTCTCTTAACCCACATTGGTGTTTCTTATGGCACAGCAGGTGCTAAACACAATTTACATGTTAGCGATCCCCAGGAATGTAATCATTTGTAGTGTGAAACATTTGTACAATTAGCAATGTGACCAGTACGTGTCTTCAAAAAACAACAGCAAACATGAGTTTGGTGTCAGAGCATCGCAGACAGACATCTGCTCTGTTTCATTTGAAACAATCTGTGTTTCATGTGGTACAGAGAGCTGTGATTTAAAAAAAAAAATACAAAACAAGACATGGCTGTTTCAGTGACTCTACTCATTCATAAAAGAGTCGAGATAATCTGTTAAATCATTTTCATATATTATAGGTAAAACTGATTTTAGAAAAAAAAACCTATCACAATGCTGATATCACATGTGTTCCTTGCATTCATGTCCGGCATTTAAATGCTCTTTAAACTGAGATTGGATTGGATTGGGTGTCCAACATTGGACTTTCCATGAACAGGAATAAATATATCTATATATATATATCTATATATATATATATATATATATATATATCGGTCTGGCAAACACAACTACAAACAGAACATAATTTGAAGTTTGTATGTTTAGTTATGTTGATGATATCCAGGGGATTTGTCAGAAGTGCAGGTCTTTAATGAAAATGATGAGATTTGTGATTTCTGCTGATGGACAAAATAATAGATATAGCCAATATTTTTTAGAAAAACCTTCTAACATGGCATCAAATGCTGCTTTTAAAAATTGTATGAAGGAACATTTTGTTCTGCTCGTTACTTTCAAAAGGTATTAAATCCACATCACACTTTATTGCCGTTGATTGGTTGATGGTAGGTTTGATACGTGCTTAATGCAAGTTTTTTTCTTCTTTTACAGTTTTATCTGGGGAAATAATATGGAAATAAATTTGACATATTTAACAATTCTGTGCTTTTATTATTCTTATGATGGTTTTGTTTGTATTTCCCCCATGTCCTCACACCTGTTTCTCTTACTCTTCACATTTCTCTGGTGTTTTTTTTAAGTTGGAAAAACCAAGAGCTGCGTCGCAAATCATGTTTGAAACTAGGGAAAAAAATAAAAAATAAAATCAAAGACAAAATTCCCAGAATGCTCACTCTCCCAGTTTGTGGAGCCGCAAAAACCGGAGCACAGCCATCTCCTGTGAAAAGAAATGGAAACCGCCTGAATGCAAATTAAATCCCCCTCATTCCTGCAAATATTGTCTTATCCATTAGTACAAGCTGACAAAAAAGGAGTGGTTTCTCATTGTTGGCTGGCAGGGAGAAGTCAAGGGAAGAATTCTATTCAGCTTCGGGGTCTCGGGTCTTGGGGCACTCGGGTTTTGTTTGGCAGCATTCAGATGCCGTAGACCGTGGTAACAAAGAGTGCTTTCAGTGTACCTCACTGTAAAAGCATGTGAAGAAGAAGAAGAAGAAGAAGGAGGAGGGAGAAAAATAAAGCCGGACGGAAAAATTTGGGGTGTAACCCGAAGGGAAGAGAGCTGGGTGCGTTATGTCCACGTTTATTTTTGCCCCATGGACACTGGGGGGCTTCGCACAGGGCCTCGGAGCACATCTCCTCTGGGCTAAAACCACTCAATCACAGATCATCCCAAAAATCTGAAGGGGGTTCACACTGGCCTGCCACAAGGGAATAAAATGCAGAACAAAACGGATCTGCGCTGGTAGAAATCGTGTTCACTAGTCTTGGGCTTTAACTAAACTTTGGCACTGAATTAACAATTAACAAACTGCCAAAAAAGCCTCATTGTTCCAGAGTATTGTTCAATAACTAGTGCCACCCCCTAGCCCCCATCACACCACCCCCAGCCTGGTTGGCGTATCATATAGGAATCAATTGTTTTCAATTCAAATTCCAAGGTCTGAACTGATAAGAAAGTGCAAATAAACAGTGCCACTCACGTACCCTATTGTTTTCAAGGAGGTTAAGCCTGAAAGCTTGACCCACAGAAATGGAGCGTACGTGCCCGGTAAAAACTGAGGAGGCCAAATGACATGCTCTTATATCTATTGGGTTTGGTCAAGAAAAGATGGTGTAACCAAATTATTATAAAGCCACTACCCCTGCCAAGGAGTTTTTTTTTTTTTTTCCAGTGAACAAACAGGTGTACGTGAGCACGTTTGCCTTATCACCCTCAGTCAGATAAAAGTGCCCTTTAGAGAACTAACGTTGTTTTTTTTTGGTTTCTTCTGCAGCTGGGTGAAGCTGAGCCCCACAAAAAGTAAAACAACCAAATTCTTAAAAAAAAAAGTATCCCTCTGATTCCACCCCCTCTCCAACCCTATCTATCTTTTGGGGATGGCTTCTGGTCAGTCAGCTGTATAACCATGCAGTTCATTTATACTTTATTGACAAATACTACTTCAAGACTTTGTAGAGAATACAGATTTTGGTACCTCAGGGACAAACTGAAATCCTGTGCTGTATAATGAATAGCATGATAAGGGTTTGTAAGGTATAGGGAGCATTCCCAAAAAATGTGTTTTATTCAAAGTGGGGGGGGAGGGGGGGGGGAAACATTTCTCGCCTCACATTTTTTATTGCAGAAACTTATATTTCAAGGATAGTTATGGAATGAGACTATGAAAATCGTCTGCTCAGTGCATTTATTTATTTAAAAATGTAGGAAGTGGCCCTAGTAGTCGCACCCTGTTTTAAATGACCAGGTGTTCCTCTACTATTTTTTGTCAGTTTATCTCCTCTGTGATATCCTCTTGCAAAGTAGAAGGCAGCGGACAGGCCGGAACAATCTCAGAGGGGAGAAAAAAAGTGACTGTTGTGACATGTTGGAATGGACCTTTTAAATTTAAGAATCCTCTCAATTTAAAGTTTCATTTAAAGTTCTGCTTTCAATCATCTGTACCTGTGCATGTGCAATTGCTCACAACACGTGTCTTCCGTGTCTTGTGAATACGTTCATTTTGTGAATTCAGGTCCCTTTCGCATATTTAAATAGAAAATATAGAAAGACTTAATCCAGCTGAACAGTCTTCATCAAGCAATCAAAATTAAAATAACATTTAAAAAAAAAAAGTTTGTAAATGAAAATTTGAAGTTAACTTGTGCGTTTTTATTAATCTGCATTATCGCAAATGTATCACCTTATTTGCTTGATCGCTAGATTCACTTAAATAAAGTTACAGTTTGTCAGTATGAGTATCACTTTTCCCTGTTGGGGAAATTAAAATGGCAGAGACCTTTCTATCAAATCAACTGATTATTTTGTCCCTGTCAGGTAACTGCGAGGCTCAATGGGGATGAGACAGTCCTTTGTGGTTTAAAAGGGCAGAACTCTGCTGAATCAAGTTTCCACCCAGGCCGATTGTCTGTGTGCAGGGCCGGAATGTGGGGAGCAGGCCCCAGCAAAGTGCATCCAAGGGCCTCGGCCTTTTGTTCCCCCTCCCTTTAATTCAGTTGGCTGCTGAGGAGATTGTCCCTCTCTGCAGCATTCTGATTGGCCAAGAGGGATATTATTATTATTTAGTCGCTTGGCAGAAGCTGTTATGGAGAGGTGACCTAAATAGCGCATAATATCGTACTCTCCCATTAATAGCTGGGCTTTTTTACTGAAGCGATTCTGGTTAATTACTTTGCTGACAGTTGTGACGGCACAGTCACAAGTCCAACACCTTAACCGTTAGACCACACAGCTGCCCCAGTTTGATCTTGGAATTCAACCTTGAGTGTTAACAATGTTTTTGAAAGAGTCTGTGATTCCATTCCCAAGTTATATTTATTATTGATTTTATTAATATTAATTTACAGTTAAAAAAAATAATTTAATAAGAACAGATTAACAAAAAGCAATGAAGTAAGTCTTTGAATATTTTTTTTCCATAACACTGCCACTGGAGTTATCGTCACTTTGTATGGAGGAAGGAAACATTTACTTTACTTCGGCAGTAAATGTTCAAAACGTTTTTCCAGCACTGTCGGGGCATATTTTAGAAGTCTTGACCTTTGCGGTGGCTAATTTTTTGAATGCCCTTCATTCAGCTCTTGAGGGATATGGCAGGGGAATTCAATGAAATTCCTCAAAAGTAGGAAGCTGCAGGGGGAGTTGAATCCCACTGTTGTTATTCCAGTGTGGTTGAGAAATGCCACTCCACACGCTTAATGTAGATTCTGGAGCCTACCAGTGTAAGAGAAATAACATAATTGGTGGCTTTGATCTGTAGTGTTTAAAATATTGTGGAAAAAACAGCTGTCATGTACGCAGGACGATAGTTCCTGCATGATAATAATGCGGAATCACAACCTGAAAATAAAAAAAGAATATAATAACATCAAATGTATAAAACCCTCTAGGGGCCTTCAGTCAGTTATTTCCTTAAAAAAATAACCCACAGTCAGGCACATAGAGAGGTGGTGTCATCATGAGTAATGCATACATTGTACCCAATGGGTTAAGCATTGCTGAAGTAATCTCTCCCTTAAAATCGGCCTCATTCATACATGGAGCTAAATAAGGCAAAGACCAAAAATGTCATACTGCCGTAATATGCGTCTGCAGGTTTTACAGAGACCCATTTAACCTCCAGATGTGTTAACGAGTAATACTCTGTCATGTGTGATGAACGCTCTGAAAATTAGCCCCTAGAGTAATGTTTTCCATCAGTCATCCAAAGTCTTTTGAGGACAGTCCAGCTGACACTCTGCTTTCCTCTGACACCTGTAGGCCAGTCTGAGCTAATTAGGAGAAGCAGCCCTGTGTGAAAACATTGCTCTTCTGCTTCCACCAAGGAGTTTCGGGACTCTGGTATCTCCGAGTCACCTACGTCACCTCGTCGGATCTGCGGCTGCCTTCTGCCGCTCACTTTCCCCCTCAAGCAATGATGGGATTATGTCAGACGTGTCAAAGGAAGTGGCTTTGGCAGCGGATGGGAGGAAGGTAATAAAACAATTCCAGGCTTGAGTCGACAACCTTGTACCGGGGCGGGCTTGACTGGATGTCTGTCAAGTCGCAGCTGAAATTAATCTCTGCAGTAAATGGGAAGGATTAGGAAAAGATTCGGTTTTAGCTCTGTTATCGTTCGAGAGGCCGACGCCACTGACAGAGCGGATTCCAGTTGATAAACTGATCGCTGATGTTTGTATTTAGGATGTCCTGCAGAGATGACCGTGGCGTTCAGCTTTCCACCGTTCTGTTAGTATTGCGCTGTGACACAAAGGCAACTCAATGTGATGGTTATCATTGTCTCACGAGGCCTTTATACTAAAAAGTCCACACAAAAAATAATTACTTGACTGTTCTCCAGTCATACTTGTTTTTCACCTGAGCCAGTGAAGAACTGTTACAATGAAAGCCAAAAGGCAGAGCGGACTAAAAAGGTATCCGTTTCAAAGTTCAAAATGCAGAAAATTTTTATAATTGGAGGCAACTGCACCATAAAAAAGAAAAAGAAAAAAGGCATCTGTTTCCTACATCCTGTGCTTTCAGCAGAATTTATTCCAGAGATAAACACAAATGGCAGGAACCAAGTGGCGAGACATGCTCAAGGCTCCGTGTACCTGTTTTTAACTCAACATGTTTCAACAGATTACATGCAGCCTGGCCCGAAGGTCTACTTTTTTGCTGTTGAGCAGCTGATTCAGCCGGCCTCCCTCTTTATGAAGTTTTATAAGAAGTCATGGATAGTAAATCAATGTTGTGTGGAAAAAAGACAAATCTAAAATCAGAAACGCTCCATTCAAAGGAGTTCAAAAAACTCTTTGAAAGAGTAGACTGGAAACACCACTAAAGAGGCCTTCCTTGCAATCGGGCTTTGGCACCTTAACTGTGATCAAAAACATTTGTCGTTGTTATTAAAAAGTAAAAAAAAAAATGTTTCAAAATCCCTCATGAATAAGTAATTGCCTTTTTTAAGCGACAACTAAAGTTTTCACAGGATATATAACATATTGCTAGTTCTCAATAATGAACATGATTATTCACATTGCAATACAACATATAATATTAAGCATGTTTTAAAATTCTAGAACATAAAAAACTCTGAAATAATCACTTTAAATTTATGTTTGCAGGGTCTTCACACAAATTTTAGAGAGCTTACCACATTTTGCTGCACAAATAAATCTGTCAGTTAAGAATTAGCTTGAGGGCTAGGTATATTTTTGAAGTTATTATAAATCTGATGTGTTTTTTTTTTCCATCTGTATATTTTTCCATGGGGAATAAATTGGTTTTCTTATAACTATATTTTTTTACCATTTAGAAACTGGATGATTTTAGTCTGCTCACAGAGCAGTATATTGGGAACGTTTCTGAGGTGTATGAGGCTAGAGTATTGGACAGGGAGGAAAAAACCCAAAAATGTTCTTTTTAGCAGCACGTTGAACAGAAAATGCTGGAGAAAAGGATTTCTTTTTTTGCTTTAAGCACCCCCTGTGACAACTAATGCTATGTGAGGGTAGTTTTCTTTTAGAATCCTCAGTCTGATAATATTTACAGAAGTAGATTCGGTTCCAGAAGATTCCGTCCCTGTTCCGCCATTCACTGACTGTGTGGCCTTTTGCCAGCCACATGACACCCTTCTGTTTCTGAACCTCTTAAGGCCAAGATAAAAATCAGATTCCAGTAGAGAGATTACTGTATTTTAAGGGTTTGCTTTTTATGACTAGAAAAAATAAGATGCACAAAAAAAAGACAACGCTATAAAATACAGTAAATGTAAACTTTTTGTTTTTTTGGGTCCCACTGTAACCGGTGTATAGCCTTTACCTTTATTTGCCAAATTCTCTCTTCAACATAGACAGGGTAAAAAAAACGTTATAATAGCGACAATCTCATGAAAAACAATAGCAACATGCAATGCAATGTACGCCACCAACTGGAAATACATCACAAACCCAGTACACCTAGGCCAGCCAACTCTCACAATCACAGCCAGGCATCACTTACATGTGGCATGCATTTGCAAACTGTAAGAATAAACATCAAAATAACTTCAACAAAAACACAGTACATACCTGATAAAAAAAACAAAAAACCATGAAATTATGTCTTGTCTGCAAACTTCTCCGTAAAGTCTCTATTAACCACTTCAACAAAATAAATAAATGACAATGATAGCTCAATGACGGCTGGTACAGTTTACAGTAGCTAGCTAGTCTGTACAGTACATTAATAAATTAACAGATTATAAATGTCATGTCAGGCTAACTTCATTGACTCATGGTCAATAGTGCTACTTTTAGCTATTTTTATGTTTATCTCTACGGCAAATTGCTATTAGAGAAAAACTTTCATGATTGTTTATCCTTGAATGTTATTTTTATTTTAATGTATTTTTAATACTAAGTTATGGTCACAATAAGTGCTAATGCTGTCAAACTCTAAATGCAACCAAATGGACCAAACATTTTCCCTGGAGGAGCTAAAATAAGTTATGGTTTGTTATTGCTCTCTGGTGCGACTGTGGTTTCCCCTTATGTGGTTGCACAGATCCTGCGATGTAGGGTTCAAGCAGCAGGCCAACCTATTGTTTTAGTCAATAATTCTTCTTCCGCTGTCGTTAAAGTGCCCTTTGATGCATTTAGCTGGAAATTGGTAACGTTGTAGAGGTCCACGTTCAACCGGCCTCACAGTAAAAATTGTGCCTACTGACCCAGAAACAGAAAACATTTTAATTGAAATTCGGAAGCACGATTTCTCTTGTCACCTTTGACTCTGAGACACCAGACTGAGATTGCGATGCCACAAATTCACATCGATAATGTGGACCCCATGGAATGGCCTCAGTGGACTTGTGTCTTGGCACAGCTGCTTGAACCCCTGTTCACTAAAAACAAGGCAGGACAATATTATTGATTCTAAATATACATTCTGAATTATATTTGTATTTTTCATATTCAAATATGCAATTGCATCTCAGCCCATTGCCACAACTTCTACTGCGTCACAGTTTTTTCAATTCCTTGTCACCTTTGTGCATCTCTCTCGCCTCTGTTTTACACCATAGATTACAGAGACTGTACAAGAGTTTCAGTGAGCTGAGCCACTCGAAAAGACTAGGCAGGATAATTTAATGTAATTTAGACCTCAGTTGAATGACCCTTAATCATCCAAACACGAGTTAAGCTTAAATAATTGGCTGGTACACCCAAATATTTAGGGGCATAATTTCTCTAAACGGTCTGGTGATGCATGGGCTGTACAATCCTGAAAAACACCATCTATTATCTGATTATCTGACATAATCGCAACATCTACTTTGATAGGCAGTTTCCGTTAGACAACCCCAGAAGCAGACCCGAGAGCAGTGTCTCCTTAACCAGACAAGCTACAAGCTAAGCCTTAGGTCATGGCTATCAAACTCAGTTGAAACTGGGAGGGTGACGTCACCCTTGCATGTTAATCGATGTGCAGTTCAGGTGAGTTTCCCAACTTTTTTTGAAAATCCCACTTTTTCTTTTTCCAAAACGAGTTATTATATATTGTTCATATTATTAATCTGAAAAGCAGGTTGGAACTGAAATATGAAATATATTACCACAGCAATACAAATCATGAAGTCATAGTTCTCCAAAACAACCAACATCCCTCCATTACTGATACACAAAGAACAAAGCGGGTAGTTGATTTGGAGGTGTTACAATTAACTCTGACTAGAATGGCACCCCAGAGGATTTAATTAAATATCATCATTTTTAGGCTGATAACTGATTGATCTTTTCAGTAAATTTGTTTGCCAATTTTCATGGTTTTAATAACACAATAAGCACTGTCCATGGATTAGATTGATGGATACTCAAAACTAGGTGGAATCTAATAGTATTAGTAAGCCCTGATCATTCTGATGGGAGCAGGAGTCGACTACTATAAAGGACATCTGTCAATATAATTTCCAGTACCCCTGGACTAATAGTACAAAGTTCTGACATTCTGTTATGCTGAGACTAAGTAGTGTGAGGTGCATTGCTTCTCATCATTTATTTTGCCATGATCATGATCACAAGTTGTTATATGCATTCTGTATAATTTCCTTATTAATCCTTCTCCCCTGCAAACATCTTTCAGGGAGTTTTAAATCCATTGTAACTTTAATGATGTGATGTGTGGGATTTATTATAGACATTTCAAATGCAAAAAAAAGCCTGTTGTTATAACGCTGTCTGACCATTGGGTCTAATGCCATCTATAATTTTAATAGTTATCCCAGCTTTGAGTAAGAGCAGAACAAATGAAAGATTCAGCAGATGCGAGTGAAAGAACTCTATCCTCACAGTCCAAGCGCAGTGAATGAATAGGACCTTATCCGAAACGCATGGCCCAGCTAAAGCTGCTGCCTGTCGTCGACGAAACGACCCGGTTTTAAACAGCCTCCATTAAGCTGCCATCTGGTTAGGACATGTTTGTTGTTTCAGTTTAAGGCATTGTGCTGGAGTCATTTAGGAATCCATTCAGGGCTTTGTCAGGTAAAATGACGAGGCTTGCCCCGGTGGAATTCCTTAAAGGTTAAAAGTATGTGTCATGCACCCCCCCCCCCCCCCATAAACCCCACTCAGTCCCCTATAATCTGTGATGTCATTGGACATGACCCAGCAAGAAAGCAGTGTTCTCATTGATTTGGGGTAGGGGGGTGGTCGCTGGTGGACACCACTCACCTCTTCTCAGCCATCATTTAGCCGAATCTGTGCAGACAAGGGAGTGGAGCTGCCTTACCTGTGCTGAGTGCCTCTGTGTTGGCAGAACAACACTAACTAGGTGTTTCAGTGAAAGAGGAACCCCGGGGTGTTCTGTTATAATGCATTATTGAGGAGCAGGCATAGAGCAAGGGCAAGGCTTAAAATGCTTTTTGAGCTCATGTAGACAAAAAAAGTGGGGGAAAATACTGACCACAGCTGATTTTCATACCTCCCAGTTACAACTTCATTATGCTATTTAAAGTTCAATGTTTTAACTTCTGTAACCTAGATACTTAAATAGGTTCACACCATTCCCACGCCATTCCCACGCCATTTATTTTACTCAAAATAAAAAAATACATTTTAATTCCTTTATGTGCGCTTCAACACCATTCCAAATAAATTAATGTGTAAAAAATTTAATTCTAGTTAAAATATGTTGTGGTATGTAGTGGCACAAAAGTATGGGTCTTAGACAGTCATCCAACTCCAAATTTCCCCCCGAAAAGCATGTTTGTTCAAACTGTTACACAGAAGAAAATCCATCAGTCTGTGAAAAATAATGTGAAAAAGAACCGAAAAATAAAGCTATTTCCTTCTAACAGACACGGTCCATGCAGTCTTTCAGTCTACAGCAACCCTTAATCTTGGAAGTTAACTTCCCAAAAGAGAAATAAATAGCGCAGAAAAACAAAAATTCAGTGAGTCTGCCAGTGAGCCTTCATCAACACCCAATAATCTAACAGAAGAGTTTGCATTACTAGGGGTTGCATTCAAGTACTCTTTTGCTTGCAGAAGAAACAGAGGGGACAACATTGCCTAGCATTAGCAATATGAAAGTTACAGGCATACATCAGCTTCATATAAAAATATAAGAAAATACTTTCATCTTAGTGAAAGTTTTGGAAGGCCTCTCCTAGTTTTCGATCACTGTAGTCACACTAAATATTTATGACGCGTACGAAAAATTGATGAACATCCCTTAAATAATACAAACAACTACAAATGTCAGTCATAAAGAAAATCCTGTGTGAGAGCAGAAGGGTAAGACAGCGTTGCAGTCCAAATGTCAATTTAATTTAATTGCTGAATGGAAACCCTGTGTGGCATGTGGCAGCTTTTTGAAAAATAAACCCTAGATCTGGATTTTGACATCTTTCGTTGTTAAAAGATGCAACATATGTTCCCGCTGAGGACCTTTATTGTTGAATTTTTAAGGGGACAAGATTTAATAAAGGGATTCACATTTAATTGCATTTTTTCCCTGTGCCTGGATCCTCTTGGATTTAAAGAATGCTTCACTGTCTGTATCACCGGTGGCTCAGCCATTAAGGAACGCCCTGAGTAAGTCAGTGGAACAACTTTTGCTGATAAACATGTGAATGCTTCTGCTAATTAGGGTGAGTTAGAATTTAACAGCACAATGGCAAACAGGAGAAACTCCCCATTGTGTTTAGAACCTGATGCAGCAACAAGAGAATAAAACGGCCACCTGTAATTGCGTTTGCCACAGAAACTGCTTCACAGACTATCCTATCAAGCCATCGGGTAAAGTAAACCCAATCAATGCCTGCTTAATACCAAGTTACAATGTAAGGTAAGTACGTTTGCATTTTGCAAATGCCACAGCAAAGACATGGTGAAACAAGCATATTTGGTAAAACTGTCTGTGATATTTTAGTCTTTAAAAAAAAAGTAATCCAGTGCATGACCACATTGCTATCAATAACATGTATTTTATCTTGTATATGTACTTTTTCAAAGGATAAAATTATTTAACCTCAACCTTGAAACATCTCTGCGTTTCTGCTTTAATTCTACCCAATTCACACTAGTTTAAATAAATTTTGCCATTCCAGATGGTGTAGCAGAGCCCATACGTCAACCACACCCATCTAAGTGAAGTTGCGAGCACTCAGTGCTTGCATGCATTAGAGATGCACGGATTCAGATTAGTGGTTCCAGCTTAGATACAGTAACGTTCCAGTTCCAGATTCTGGATATGGAAATAGGAGATCTCACCCGAAGGTACAGATGCAATTTAGAACATCAAGATTATGATTTTTTTAGTCTGTTAAATTATCATTACATCACTCTCAATGAACTAATGTTCACATCAAATAAGACTGCATGCAGTTTGATACTCCAGCTGGATAAATACCCACAGCTGATATTAATGTGAGGACATTTTGGGCTGATGGCTGTCAATAAAAAAAAATAAAGAATTTTTCCTTTTCCATTTCTGTACTCTACAATAAGTTAGTAGGACCCTTTAAATTGGTGAACCAAATTGCACAATATACTACATGTGTTTATGCATCAACTACATTGATGGATACAGTGATGGGTAATGTTAGGTATGAATGACAAATTCTGTGTCCTTTGGCTAATTAAGAGGAAAAAGTAGCTACCCAAATTTTTTGTTACAAGGGCTTTTCAGCTTGATTCCTAAATTGCTGTCAATCTCCACTCTATTCTATGCAAATTAGCCCTGCTTAAACTGGCAGCAGGATATGAAAGATAACAATGGCTAAAACTGGCCAGTGTGTACCCATTAAATGGTCGTCTTTAAGAAAGTTCTTATAGCCACTGTGGAAGTAATCCCCTTCGTTCCAAAGGTGGGATACAGCTGTTCAGCCGTCACAGCCTACATGTGTAAAGTTACACACAGTTTCAGACTTAACATGCCTTCAGTCAGGTATGATATTATTACATTTTTTGGTACAAATTTTAAAAAAAGAAGATTTTTGATCAATATTGATATTTATTTGGAAGTCATTATCATATCAGTGCATTAAATACTTTCAAACTTATATTAATTATAAAGATTAATAATTGCATATTTTTTCTGATGGTAGTTCATGCATTTTTTCATGCAACAACTAAAAACTTAAATATTACATTTTTGTGTGACAACTGAGAGGAAAAACGAAAAGACCTTAACTCTATGACTTCATACATTTTTTTAATTGTAAAAAGTGGAGCAAAACAAATAAAAGACTGAAACTGCTAGTTCTCACCACAGAAAGGGTTAAAGAAAGTGCCCTTGGAATGCACCAATCAAGTGGATGTTAAATGCCATCCTGTTCCCAATTGTTGAACCCGCAACCCTACGTTCACAGAACGAATGCGGCATTCCTCCGATCAATTATCTGCAGGGTAAACAGCTCCAGTGGCCCACAGTGCACTCTCTCCACAACCTGCGCACCCCACCCCCCTCCCCCACTGCCATCTCCCCCTCCAGAGAGGGAGCTGTTTACACAGTGCTGATTGGGAGGGCCTCTCGACGGCCTCACCCTCCTCTGCGCACACCGGCCGGCCCACTCCACACAACAACGGCCACAGCGGAAGCGCGGCTTTGGGAATGTAAATCAGTCATGTTTTTTTAAAGGCCCTCATTGACTAACCCGAGGGCCCTTGTGCATTAAAAGCTAAAGCAGCAGCAAGCTGGCCCGGATTTTGGTAATTCAATGGAAGAGCTGACTTTTGTTCCCACAAGGCAGTGGTTTTTAAAGCTACAGCGTCTGCTGATTAGAGAGTTTGCTGCTGCACAAAATGTTCGAACCTGGTTTAGCCGGATTTTATCCGGTGCAAAATTTGCTCTGGACAATCTGCATGAAGACAATGTCAAATTTGTCTATTTATGGCCAATTATGCATGGGGATGTGACTGACATTTCACTACTTAAGCAACTAAAGATTTTTTAAAATGTCGCTGTACATGCTCTTTCACCCTGTTACACAACCATGTCTACAACCTCTAAGAGTCTTAAACAATGTGCAAAATGTCAAAAACAATGTGACAGAAGTGACCATGTAGCCCTGAAAGTCACAAGTTTGTGGGGCCCGCTGCAGGGAAAGGGTCTTTCCTGGAAAAAAAAGGGTAGAAAGTGTGGTTTATCAGGCCCTGGCGTATGCTGTAGATGTTTGGGCAGCAGGCCTCCAGCTGTGCGGAAAGCCTTCCGAACTTGTCAACACGTCAGGAGGCGGCCCCAGAGAGGCGGCTAATATCCCCCCCGACGGCGTCTTCTGAATAATTCCCGCACTTTGTAGGGACCGCGCGGCATCTGTGCCATTATAAAACATCAATCTTCACAAACGATACAACGCTTGTTGTGTTGCCATAAACAGAACTCCTCTGAATGCTCTTCTGGTGATGAGGGGAAAAATGCAGATTTTTAAAGAAACAGGAAAAAAAAAAAAAAAAAAACTCTAGATGTGTAGGAGACACAGAAATTTATTGAACAGAGCACAAACTTGAACAGAGCACACCTTTGATATTAGCCAGTAGATCACACCTCTAAAAACCAAGTCGGTCACCATACTTAATAAAACTTAGTAAAACTGCTGTCAAATTAATAATAATAATATTAATACTAATGCAACTGTAAGAGCAGTGAAGTGCTGACTTTATATGTTCAACAACTCCGTGTATGTGCATGAAGGATACTGAACATGACACATATTACAAATGAAATGCAAAGATCTGAAGCACGACCAGATAAGCTTGAAATCAGTGACCCTTGTCTCTGTCACAGTTTTCCCCCCAGGTTGGCCCAAATTCCACAAAGTTATGCCTTTGAATATCCGCTTCCCTCATGCGGAAGGACATAATTGAAACGCTCTATCTATCCGTTTTCTTTTGAAATTTTAGATAATAAATACATTTCATCAGAAATATTTAATCTTAGAAATATATTTTAAAACAAAAATGTTTTTCATTAACAGAAACTATACAAAATTTTAAATAGTCACTGAACATGCTTATTAAAACACAAAGATCTGTCAGTATATTGCAGTACAGTTACTTGCAAAGTAATCACCCCAAGTCACATTTCGAGGTGTTAAGTGTTATTCATACAACTTATTAAATTCAAAACTGAACACTGTCATTTATGAATGAATTTCGAAACCTGCAAAAATATACAAATTGAAGTTTACTGATTGTAATACACCTTTGCGGTTCTACTGTTGTTTCTTTTATAAGATGTACCGTGTGTGGTGAGATATTGTGATATTTCCATCAGTGTCATTCCAGTGAGGCTTACCCTTTTGTTCTTCAGGACATTGTCCTGTTGAAACATACATTTTCAGTTGTACAGTTTTAGATACTTGGTTGACCTAAGCAAACTGTTTCTCCATTTAAATGCTTTGAATTTAGAGCGGAAAAAAACATTTTTGTCTCCTCTGACTACGGGTTTCTAAAAACATGTAGTAGAACATAGAATTTGGCAAACTGTATATAATAATTAAGATTAGCCTTTTTCAGAGTTCTGTAGCGACTGGGATATTAACAGTAACCCTGGTCGATAAAAACTTATGTATCAAGTCTTTCACAGTCAATGCTAGCGGCACAGTGGCATCCTGCTTGTAAGGGGAGATGAATTTGGATAGTGAGACGCACATTCCACTTCATAATGATTGGAACTAGACTCATAGGGACAATGAGAATATTCAATATTCTCCTGATCTGTGTTTCTATGGTACCGTATCCCTGACTCCCTATGAATCTCTATCTGAGTTGTGGCTTTAACTTCACTATCGTCCTGTGGGAACCTATGGTTACGGATGCATGCACTCTGTAGTGAAGCCAAGTTAAACCACTTTGATTACTCAATGTTGTGGTTGCGAAGGGGTTAAATGCTCATGGAACTGGGAATATCTCAGTTTTCACTCATAGTTTTCTCAAGTTTGTAGATCGTAAATGTTAAGCAAAGTTACATTTTAACGATGCTAGCTCAGATGACAAAAAACATGGAAACGTTTTTTATTGTTAAGGTTAAAGTTGATGTCTGCATTTGTTTTCCCAAAATAATCTGTGAAATTTCAGTGGGAAAAGTACACAAATCGCTATAGCTACTACAGCTATAATACTACAGTTTTAAAGCTCCATAGTGCAATGAATGAAATCAGCATGGAGTTTGCTATTGATGTGCAGAAACCCCTCAGGATGCATCCAATAGTGATGGCAGAAGTGGACACTCCTGAAGTGGACCAGCTGCTGGTCTGCAGTGCAACAGTGATCTTCTGAACACCACGTACTGGTGATGGTTCTGCAGCGTGTGGTGATGTCGCCTCCAACAGTAATGTCGGGCTTAGATTGGCAGGTGAGAGGCAACGACTGTTATTACTGTGGAGAATTGGGGCCAGAGGGCAGAATCAGGTCACCGTTAAACTGTGCCAAGGAGCTGTCAGACAAACAAATGTCAGCTGTAACACTGCAGTAGTACAGAGTAGCACTAAAAGTCTGAAAATACTTACGCTTTATGGAGTTTTGGGCCCTTTTACAATGTGTACAGGTAATATATTATGTGTTGAGCGGAATAATAAATGGTCTTAGTTTGGAGAGAGAGAGAGAGAGAGAGAGATACAAAGCAGAGACAGATCCTGACCAAGTACAGGCTCAGCGACCACAGCCTAGCCATTGAGAAAGGCCGTCA